>PISX010006629.1:0-95820 GCA_004024625.1 Mellivora capensis | reverse complement strand
GGGGAAAGAGGCGGTACAGGTGGGTGGAAGGGGTGAAGGAAGATGGACAGAGATTAGGATGTAGGAGGGAATAAGCTGCAGATGAGAGACTGGGACTCCTTGGGGGTGTTAATTCAGATTATGTAAAAATATCCTGACCTGTTTTTAGTGGAACTGCGTCCTTTCCAGGGACTTATAAAAATCAGAAATGGGAATCTCTCTGCCTCTCACAGAAAGGCTTAGAACTAAAAAGTGGGTCTTGGGATACTCAGTGCTTGGGGGGATTTGGTGTGGAATTTGATGTGTTTTGCTTTGTGTTCTTTTCATGACATTTAAAAACCCTAATGGGGGGTTGTGGATGACTTCTTTGTGGATGACGGCAGGGGAGGGGGGCGCTAGTACCCGGGCCAAGGTCTCAGACTATGCCCAGGACTGTGACCCACTCCAGTTGAGTGATGGTCCCAAGTGGGTGGGATTCCAGAGGAATTCCAGCTGTGTCCACAGGTTGGGGAAATAGGGTGTGGGTCTGCGATGGGGGTGTAGGAGGAGGCTGGGGATCCAGGAGGGGCATGGAGACTCCCTTCTAGTAGGGGGGACATCCCAGAAGGTCCCAAGATGGGCCAGGGGTCTCCAGCCTCATCACAAGTATGCTCCATGACAGTGTCCTGTGGGGCAGGACAAAAGCCACACAGGTGTCCCTAAAGGGATCATTGTGTAGGGAGGCAAAACATTCCCAGTGTTAGCTGGAGGGTGACAGTTCCTGGGGATCTGGCTTCCATGGGAGGATGGGGGGAGGGGGGCACAGGTTTGTGGGAGGGGGCTGCTTGCCCCCTGTGGGTGACCCCGTGTGGGTGACCACAGCTCTCTGAGGCTGTCTCTGTCTCTCTCTTTGTCTCCTCCCACCCTCTGGTCCCCAGCTCCTGGAGGTGGTGGCGTGTAAAACCAACCCTGGGCACCTCCACTGCTGTCCCTGCCTGAGTGCGGAAGCCTGAGGACCGGGTGGAGGCGGTGGGGACCCCAGCCTTGCGCTGGGGAGCGCTCCCCCGAATGAGCCGCCCCGCCCACCCGAGGCTGGGGCGGCTGCACCCCGCTGCCCCTCCCCAGGTCTTGGCAATGACGACCCCCCAAAGAACCCATCTGCATCCCGGACCCAGGGACTCAGGCCTCCAGCTCCTGGGGTCCGGGAGTCCAGCCCCAGCCCCCCAGAATGCCCACATATTGCTCCCCTGCACCTCCCTGTCTCCCTCCGAAGATCGGTTTCCTTGCACCCTTGGAGTCTCTGTCTTGAGCTTAATAAATGTGCACTTGGTTTTTTCCCCTGTTCTGTCTGTGAACATCTCATCTGTGGGGACAAAATGGGGGAGAGGGCAAAACTGAACCTTGGGGGAGCTCTCTCCCATCCCCAGGCTTGCCCCCTCCTTCTTCCTCCCCTCCCCCAGCGCCCCAGTGGCCTCCCCAGTCTCAGAGACCCGGGAGTTTCCCCTCCCGTGCTCCACGCCTCCTCCCCAGTCGCCCCTTCCCGTCGCTTCCCCGCCACCCCCGCGACCCCAGAGTAGACACCCCGCCCACGCTCCCCTGCCTCCCCAAAGGTTTCCCACCCACCAAGACCTGCCGGTGCTCTCCCGCCCTCCTCCCCCCAGCGGGTGGGTGGAGGCCACTAACCAGCCTCTCACCCCTGCCCCCCATCGCCCTCAGCTTCTCCCCCTCCTGCTCCCACCGCGGGCTCTGAAGCCAGGAAACCCGAGAGGAAATGACTGAGCCCGTCTCGGTCCCCGCCCGCCAGCTCTCCCCTGGCCACACCCTCCGCCGGGACTCAGCCACCGCCTCTGCCCTCTGTCCACGAGGCTGCCGGCTTGGGACCCCCGGCTCTGACGTAAGTCTCTCCTCCGATGGGCCTGCGCCCGCCCCCCCTCTGCTTTGGGGCCGGGCTCAGGTGCCTGGAGGACGGCTCTTTTCGTGCCTCTCTGCCCCCTACTCATGCTCAGGTCTCCGCGCCTGCTCTTCGGGCACTACGGTGGGCTGCGGGGCTCCTCTTCCTCTTGCCTCAATCTCCCCAGCTCTCTGCCATCCCTCTCCGGCCGGGTCTCCAAGAGGTGCCCAGCATCCTGCTCTATTGTCCCTGAGGCGGTGAGGCCCCTAACACCAGCTCACTTTTTCCTTTGAGATCGGGAGCACATTACTCATTCTTCCTCTTTCTCCTCCTTGCTGACTCCTAGACTCTGGGGACAGCCCCGGAGGGAGGCACCGGTCCCCCTGATCTGTTCCTGTGCCTTGTAGGCTCAGTCTTGGTGGGGTAAGTTCTTCTCTGCCCCAGGGGTGTCCCTGTGCGGTGGCTGCCACTGGAAGCCCCGTTTGGTCTGATGCTTCTTGTTTTCTTTGGGGGCCTGCAGATGGAAGAAGGGGTTGGTTGCTGGGGGCCTCCCTCCACTTCTAGAACCCTTCTTCTGCCCCGGAAACCGGCTGTCAGTCCTGGCGGGCGGGGGGGTCCTTGAAGCCAGAGGTGCTTCCTCTGAGTAAAGAAGGGGCTGCAGGATCCCCACGGACCGGCATGTGTGTGTGTGTGTGTGGGGGGGTGTCTGCCTAGTGACATCATGGCTGACTCCAGCTCCCGCTCACCCCATAGATGTCGCCCTCTGGTCGCCTGTGTCTCCTCACCATCGTTGGCCTGATTCTCCCCACCAGAGGTAAGGCTGAGCCCTTGTCCCCACTCTGCCCCAGAGTGCCCCACCTCGAGTACACTGGTTGGGGGTGGGCGGGCGCCCAGTGGATTTGGATGGCCTGCCCTGTGTCTCCACCCTCCTACCGAGGCAGCACCAGGAAGTGGGGTCTTGGTGGGGGGGACCGGGGTTACACCCTCTTTGGACACCTCGCACCTGGGTGGCCGCTTCCAATGAGTCTGGCCAGAGCCTGTCCCGCTGAGCATCTTCATTTCACCTCCAAGAAGAACTCACTGAGTTTGGTTTGGCTGGGAGACTGGTGTCAGTTTTCTACTGAGCAGCCAGGAACCCTAGGCTCCTAGCAAAGCCGCTCCCTGGACAGCCGGGTGATACACAATTAAGCAAAGGGGGTGAGTCCCTTTTGGGGGGCCAGTCCAAGAGTTAGAACTGTCTCAGTCCTCCCTGGGGAGGGTTTCTAGAAGACAGTACTCATGGTGGGCATTTGCAGGTGCTTTCTACATGGCATGTGGGCCTAGGGGAACTCATTTCAACTTAAGCCCTACCCTGTTATGCATACAGTCATGCCCATTTTATGCATGAGGAGACTGAGGCTCAGCAAAGGGAAGTGTCGTGTGCCAGAGGCTAGTGAGCAGTGAGGCTGGGATACAACCATCTTTCTTGCCCCCAGAATTTGGGTCATAAGCTGTCCCATTTGTCTTTGATAAAATGGTTTTCATGTATTCTTTCAGTCATTCGCCAGTGTTCACTGAGCAGTTACTATGTGCCAGGCTTTATTCTATGCATGGGGGAAGTAGCATTACATAAAACAGGAGCTCACATTCTAGTTGGGAAAGACAGGCAATAAACAATCCATCAGCAAACTATATGGCATGCTAGAAGGTGGTAAGTGCTATGGAGAAAAACAGCAGAGTAATGAGGACTGTTTAGACGGGGTGGCCCCAGAAGACCTCGCTAGAAGGTGATATTTGGGCAGATACTCAAAGGACATGAGGGAATGAGCCAAGCAGGCATCTGGGGGATGAGTGTTGTCCAGTGAGTGCAAGGAACAGCGGGCAGGCCAAGTGGCTGGGCTGGGGTGAGCAAGGGCAGGGTGGGAAGAGAAGAGGTGACAGGGGTGAGAGGGGACAAGAAGGAGGGGAGGGCCCAGGCCCACAAGTCCTTTGGCTTGTATTGGGAGCAAGGAGAGGGCTCTGCACAAGCAAGACCTTGACCTGACCCAGGCGTTGATAGGCCTCTCTGGTTGCCGGTGGGAGCAGACTGCAGGGGGCAGGATGAAGACAGGGAGCCCAGGGAGGGGTATCCAGGCCAGAGAGGGTGAGGCTGGGCCAGGGCAGCAGCAGTGGCTGTATGCAGCTCTGGCTGCATATCAGGGAGTAGGGGAGACCCGTTCCTCTGCTGTGTTCTTTCGCCCTGAGAAGCAGATTCAGGTAGTATGCCCACTTTGCAGATGAGACAGCTGAGGTTCAGTGAAAGGACTTCACCCGCAGGTCACATAGGAAGGAAGTCGCTGGAAGCAGAATTTGAGACCACAGCCCTGGCTAATTTTAGGATCTGGGCTCACGAGGCTAAATTACGTCTCCTTTCCCACGAGGATAGGCAGGGGAGAGGGACTGGAGAAGGATTGCTGGGCATCAGCATTTCTTAAAACACTTCCAGGACCATGGACGGATACCCCCATTCAAATGTCTGTCTGTCTGTCTGTCTGCTGCTCCACCAGTATGTCCTGAGCTACCGCCCACAGCTTCAGAGGGGAGGGCAAGGTGGAATTTTGGTGAGAGAAGCAGCGCCAGAGGCTCCTCTCTGACTCCTTGCCCTTGGTTTCCCAGGACAGATATCGAAGGAGGCCACATTTGTTTCTCCAGCAGACCCAAACAGCTCAAACATTCCTGCTCTGACACCAGCCCCAGGTGAGGAAAGAGGGATAGATCTGTCAAGATCCTGTCACCGCAAATAACAACAGCCACAAAAACCTCAAGCTCGGATCGCTCAGGAATTTTGGTTTTGTGCAATCAGAAAGACTGGTGATAGGCCTTCAGGCATGGCTGGGTCTAGGTGCTCAAATGATGGTATCAGGAACCTGTCTGGATCTCTTGATTCTATTTTTCCTGCGTTGGCTGGAAAATCCTTTTATGGGGTCAAGACGGCCCCTAGAGACCTGAGGCTTTCATCCGCCCTGTCAGGAAGCCAGAGGAAAACGGGTTTCCCCTTCCCCAATCCAGCAAAATTCCCACAACTGAGCATCCCTGACCAGGCTTAGGTGACAAGTCCAGCCATGAGCTGCTCATTGTGGCCGCAAGCCAAAGCTGATTGGCCAGACCCCAGTCTCATGTTCCAACCCCAACAAGACTGGTGTCGGCCTCACTGAATGAAGTGGACCCAGACTCAGGGAATGGTGGTTCATAAGGAAAGTTCCAGGGGCTCTTTCCAGAGGTGGATGAGTTCTGAGTAGGGGCATGTGCATCTGTGGGAGGGGAAGGCTGAGGCAGGGCAGGTGTGGGCGAGGCCATTGGGGTGTTAGCAAATGGTTCGGTTAATTAAGTAATTTCAATTTTATCAAAACTGAGTGACTACAGAAATCTCCCTGTTCCTCTACCCATGGACCTTCTCCACATCTTCTCTTTCTTCTTTCCCTGTTTCTGGACTCCAGATGCAGACCTAGAACCCCAGTCCAGCCGCCAGACAACCTCGCAGACTGGTGGTGAGTGGAGGAGGGGGCGGGACCATGGGCCTGGGACGGACACCTCTCCTTCTTTCTCTCCCACACAACACTCCGGGTCCTTGGTTACTGATTTTGTCCCCCCAGCTCTGAACCCTCTGGCTTAACTTTGTGGTGGGACAACCAGCCACCCACCTCCGCTTCTTTAGAAAAAAATCTTTTGAAATCACGAAAAAGAATATGCATACTGAAAAATACAAAACCCATAAACATAGAACTAAAGCAGATTACTCTAAATCGATCCCCTGCATAACCGGCACCCCGCTCAAGGATCAGAGCTTTGCAAACACCCCGGCAACTCCCCAGGGGCCAAAGCCATTCCTTCCTTCCTTTAATCTCTGTATCTTTTGCCTTTTTTGAGTTTTCAAGCGAGTTTTGAATTGTTTCTGGGAGTATCATTCAAAAAGTGTTCCCTGATTTTCTCCATGAATATTTAATGATACCATAGTACATGCACATATTCTGCTTGGAAGTGATACAAATAGAGGCGGGATGAAATCCCTTGGTCCATCCCCCATTCTGTCCTCTCCCCGCCATCTCCGAGAGGCCCCCACTGCTGGCGCTGATTAGGGAGTAGCCCCCAGAGATGTTGGACCACAGGGGGATTGCCTGCAGAAAATATCCTGACTGGGGAGCTGAGCTGGTCGTTTGCAAAACGATCGTTGTTCTGCAACTGGCTATTTCACTCCCATGCAACGGTATGTTTGGAAGCTCTCCCCGCATTCCTGTATAAACCACTGGTCTTGTTCTTTTGCACTGCCGTCTGGTACTCCCCTTGGATGTCTGCACGCAGTTAAGGAAAACTTGCACATATTGTGAACATCTTAGTCTTCTCTCCTACACCCAGCAACGCAATGGGCAGCCTCGTTCCCTCCTCCTTAAGCAAACCTCGTCAGCACTTATGATATATTGGTCATGGTTCTATCTGACCTGTGTTCACTCACTCAATCCTCACCCAAACCTTCTGAGATAGAACAGCCTTCCTTTACAGGCAAGGAAACAGAGGCTCAGAATAACTCACTCAAGGTGTCATAACAAGTCGGGGACTGAGGTGGGACTGGGGGTCCCGGATCTCGGCGTTTACCCACAACGCTGTGGGACAAAGAACACGAACACCAACATGTGTTTTCAAAGCCTCTTGGGAAGTGGCTGTGCAGATCTGCCCTACCGCCAGCCACAGGCCAGTGTCACCCTTTCCCACCCGCCCATGACACCTGCAACATGACCGTCCCTGGTTTTTGCCAACCAGAGGAGGGGGAGAGGGCCCTCTGATGTTTTATGGATCTGCAAGCCCCTGTTTCACTCATTGCTCACCCTTCCCTCACTCATCTGACCTGAGTAGGAACAACACGAGAGCAGGAGGAGGAGATCCAGACCCCGAAAATGGAGGAGACCCAGTCTCAGCAACCGACAGGAATGCACCCGCTCCTAGCCACAGATCCACGGACAGGCAAGACCGGCCCAGTAGGTACGGCCTGGGACTAGAAGGGCAACATACAAATTTTGTTTAATTCTCTATCTGGGTCAACAGTTCCCCAAGTACATTTCTCAGAGCACCCGTTTGGGGAATTGTTCATACATTTTCAAAAAACTTTGTTTTGATTTGCGGTCAAAGGTATTTGGGAAACTCTGAGTTAAAGTTAAACACATTTCTTTTTGGCGGGACTTCTTGGAGTCCTATTAACACTCATTTGCAGCAAGCATCCCCTACAGGAGCTTGTAGTATGTGGCATTTTCCAAACCTGATGGACTTGGGACTCTTTTTTGCTCAGGTTCCTTTATAGGGCCTGGAAATGTGGATGTAGATGTTTTCCTTTGTGTACCTCTTCATGTTAGAGTAAGAGCTTTTCAGTTGCAAAATACTGCAAATGAAACTAAAAGTAAAATAGATTTATTGGCTATATGTGTTCTGTAAAGTCCAGATATAGGATTTCAGGAACAGCTGGATCAAGGTGCTTAAGGACTGTCATCATAACTGACTTGCTCTCTCTTTCTCAGCTCTGTTGTCTATGTTCTTAAGTTCTCAAGTTTCTTTTCCCCTCTTGGTGACAAATATAGTCCTACAGTTCTATTTAGGTCATAAACCCATCAGATAGAGCACATCTCTTTCTCATCTGTAGCCCAAGGCATAGAATTGACTCTCACTGGCCCCGCTGGGGTCACATGCCCACGTATGGCCAAAGGGAGCCAGGGAAACGGATTGCTCTGACTGGTTAGGCCTGAGACTTGTGCCAACTCTGGGGCTGGAGAGCAGGGTCACCCCTGTCTGCACTGCATAGACCAGAGTCAGGGAAGAAGTAGTTTCCCTCAGGACCAGTGAGTCAGTTAACAGGCATGGGAAAGGAAGCTGAGCCGAGGGGAAGCCAGCAGGTGGCTTCCATTCCTGTGTGACCCATATTTGAAGAGCAGCCCCATCTGGAAGGTACTGTAGCTTGGACCATTCCCAGGCTGACATGCATGCACAGCTGTGCGGACTGGACACTGCACAAGAGCATCACCTCCAAGGCCATGTCATTCCCCTTGTGCATTTTTATAATCGTAGTTTTCCAGTGATGGCAGTGAAGCATCTGATTCTGACAGAGCCTATCTATTAAAACAATTTCACCACGGATGGAAATAAAATGGGTGGGGGGGTGTAGTGACTGTGTCCACACTTCCCAATGGAGAAAACATTCTCACATCTCTAGATTCACTTGCTATGAGTCCGTGTTGACCCGAGTTATTCTGTGTTATGATATCATGTTCCTGAATATGCGTGAGAGAAATTCAGTTGGGCTGAGGGGGTCATGAAATCAAGTGGTAAGAGGCACCTTAGAGCCTTGGCTCACTGGAGCCCTCCTCCCAGGGAAGAAGGAGCTTGGGTCACATGCTCCCCCTTGTGGCCTGTGTTACAATAGAACCGGGGATGGTTCTATTGGATGGACCAATAGATGGACCAGGGAAAGCGGGAGCAGTCTCCCCCACTCCAAAGGGGAAGCTGCTCCCAGGAGGAGAGCCAGCTCTGGGGTGACAGCAACAACGGAGTTTGCTCTGTGCCAGGCACTGTGCTAAGCTTTCCCATGTTCACTCATTCACTGCTCATGGCCACCTTGCATGGTAGGAACTGTCAAAACCTCATTTTACAGGAAGGCAACTGGGGCTTAGGGAGGTTACTCTGCCAGCCCTGTGCCACACAGCCCAAAGCTGCAGAACCAGAATGTGAGCCCAGGCTCTCTAGGACCAGCGTGCCTGAGACCCACACAGCACACAGTCCTTTACATTCTCTGTGGTTTCCGTGTGTCTGTCCTTGCTGCCGGTCTGGCTTGAGGCTTCCTTGGCCAAGGCTTTCCCGAACATCTCGTGATCCTTGCCTGTCGGTTCATACTTAAGAAGTGATGTGGTGGGGCCCCTGGGCTCAGTCTGTTAAGCGGCTGCCTTGGGCTCAGGTCATGATCCCAGGAAGTGAAGACATCGTGCCTTGTCTCCGCCACAACTCACTTCTGGCCTCTGCCACCTTCTAGCTACTCCCTCGGCTGAGCCCAGTAAAGGCACCACGCTCTCCAAGAGGCAGTCTCCAGGCAAAGGCGGCAGGCCAGACCCTATCCTCGGGCTGACTGGTCAGTAACTCCCTTCCCAGACTGGAAACAGGAGATTTCCTATTCCCTGTGTATTTCTAGCACCTGGAACCATGCCCAGCACAAAATAGTCCTCCGTAAACATGTGTTGGTGGATACATGAGTTCAAGGCTGGAAGGGGAGGGTATAAGGTAGGCGTCTAATAAATGTCTGGATAGACAAACGCATCCATGAATGATTGCCCAGTGCAAACCACCGTGATGCTCAGTGGCTTAAAATAACAACCATTTATGTAGCTCCCAAGGTTGCAGTTTGGAGGTTTCATCTGGGCTCAGTTGAGGGGCTCTTCTGGTCTCAGCTGGACTTACTCATGCTTCTGAGATCAGTTTAGGGGGTCAGGAAGGGAGCTCTGTTTCCGGGACACCTTGATCTGTCCCCTTGTGGTCTTATCTTCCACTTCCTGCCCAGCCAGCCCCACTGAAGGGGTAGAAATGATAGGTCACATAGAGAGTTCATTCATTCGTTCAAAACACATTGACAGGCACCTGCTGTGTTCTAGGTATCAGAGAGAGAGCAGTGAACAAAGCCGACAAAAATCTCTTCCTTTGGGAAGCAGACATTTTTGTGGGGGGATAGAGACAATAAATAAGAGTTATAAGAATTATGTATCAGGTGGTTTAAAGCTGCTATCAAGAGAAATAAAGTAGCATTATGGGCAGAGGTAACTGGAGTATTTTCCATAAAGGGCCAGGGAGACCTCCCTGAGAGGGAGAAGGAGCTGAGGGGGAGTCGTATGGCTGTCTGGACAGGGGTATTGCAGGTAGAGGCAGCAGCCAGTGCAAAGGCCCTGAGGTGAGAGGGGCCTTGTCCAGCCACCAGTGGGGTGGCCATCGAGGTGAGCACTGGAGTGAGGAGCTGAGGTAGAGAGGTGGTGGGAGCCACGTGGTGCGTTGTATGAGGCTTTGGTTCTAAGTTTCCCAAGGCTGAGACCCGGCTCCTCCTCCCTCGCTCCCTACCGACTCCGTCATTCACTGTTTCACTCCACAATTTTTGTTGAACACTGACTTGCTCCCTGTCTGTCCCTCCAGGTTCCAGTGAGGATGACCCCTTCTCCTATGGTAAGTAATCCATGGGAGGAGTGGGAAGAGGCAGGGAGGGAGGCCCCTCTTGTCCTACTCCACTTCTCTCTCTGCAGATGAATACACTCTCCGGAAGCGGGGGCTGCTGGTTGCAGCTGTGCTGTTCATCACTGGCATTGTCATCCTCACAAGTAAGACTCGGAGCTGGGGGAGGCCCCAAGCCTGAGAGGGAGGAGGCTTCAGCTTGGACTTTGACTCAGGGGATCAGTTCTTGAAGCCCCTCCTCCCTGGGGCAGAGTTGTTTTAAATAGGGCATATTAGCTACATGTTGGTAGAAACCACTCGGGGAAGAAGTCAGTGGCTTAAAATGATCACCACTGACTTAGCCCAAACATGCCCTTTGGAGATGTAGGCTGAGCTCAGCTTGGTGGTTCTTCTGGTGGCAGCAGGATGGCACAGCAATGGGGAGGGGCAGCCTTGTCCCCACAGCCTGGAGGGGTGAAAGGAGGGAGTGGTGGCGCCAGGGACTAGTGGGAGATAGAACTGTAGATGGGGCCACTGGCTTGGGTGGTGGATCCGTGGCTCCAGCCACGGAGAGGTTTCCAGCCCCTGCACGCCCCCGCCCTCCAGCCCACCAAGAGGGAGCAGAGGGGGAAGGGATCTGAAACCCAAACCTCTTTCTCTGGCCACAGCCTCCCAGCCAGGGCTCAGCTGGGAGACGAGGGGCCAAGGGGATGCAGTCTCTTGGGGGTTGGGTACAGCATTGCATGGAGCCCAGCATTGTATGGGGAATGGGGGCAGAAGGAGAACAATGAGCAGAAAAATGCATTTTTAAAATGCTAAAACACGCAGGCCGCCTGTTCGCAAGCTCTGCGTGAAGCCATATAGCTTACATCAAGTGTTATTGCCTCTCTTGTCCAACTTCCCCATCAGGAAAATGCACACAGCCACATCCTTTTCTGTCTGAGGTGGGAGGCAGAACACTAGCAGTGGTGAGGAGAGATGGCGGGTGCCTCCTGCCCCCCACCAAGTCCAGGGCTCGAGGAACACTGTCTCTGCCATTTGTTGATCCTGACCTTGTGCTGGGGCCTGTCCTCACCCCTCTCCTCCCGCCACCCCCAACCCAGACCACTGTGGGAAGAGTGAAGCTCAGAGAACTAGGGGTGTGCCCAAGGTCATGCAGCACCTGAAAATCAGGGAAGGACAGACCCAGGTCAGTGTGAGGGTGGAGCCTGAAAGTTAGCTCTGGGGCTGGCAGTGGTTCCGGCGATAGTCATCTGTGGGTACCTACTCTGTGCCTATGCTGTGCCCGGTCTCTGCCCTTGGGGAGCTCACATCCAGTGGCAGGATGACAGCAAACAGGTGAGTGCATTAGTGAGCAGAGTGGACATTGCCAGAAGGAAAATAAAGTAGAATAACAAGCCAGGAGGGATGGGAAGAGACACTCCCTCTAAAGAGATAAAGTCAGAACTGATTCTTGATGATGAGAAAGACAATTTAAAAAACAGGTAAAGGGAGCAGCAAGTTCAAAGCAGGAATGAGCTGAGCATGTTGCAGTAACCACAGGAAGAGGCTGGGGTGGCTGGGGCTGTGTGAGCCTGGCGGGGAGTAGAAAGAGGTGAGGAGGCAAAGGTGGCAGCCGGAGACTTGTCTTCTGGAATCCACCCCCTCATTCACTTTGGTCTGGCCCCCCGACCTCCACTGTTGTCCATTAAGCCCACCCGTCTCCTTCTACCTCAGGGCCTTTGCACTGGCTATTCCCTCTGCCTGGAACACCCTTCCTCTAGATGTCCACGTGGCTCCCCCCCCACCTCTTTCAATGTGCTCAAATGTCATCTGCTCAGCGAGGCCCCTCCAGTCAATGCCGTGAGGATGGCCCTGGCCCCTGGGACTCCCGGCCTCCCTCCTGGCTTTAGTTTTCTTCTGAGCCCACATCACCATCTGATATCACTATCCGTACACTTGACTTAGTCGTTTTGCTCATTGTCGGTCTCCCCGACTAGAAAGTTAGCTCTCCCAGGGCAGGGATTTTATTCATTCCTGTCCCTGGCAGTGCTCCTGGTGCCAAGATCAGAGCCTGGCACATAGTAGGTGCGCAGTAAATATTTGCTGAACGAACGAATAACACACAAGCTCAGAGGGGTTTTCAAGCTCCTCTGTGTGTGTGGGAGGCTGCTTGCTTGGGGCCCTCGCACGCGCTCTTCTCCCGTGTGCCCTTTATCTCTGGCTCAGGGTTGCCCTGGAGCTTCCTGAGGGACAGGGTCTGCAGGCCTTGACCCTTAGCACCCAGAGCACACGCGATAATCACTGTTGTTCCAACTCATGAATGAACCCTTTCCTTCACCCACAGGCGGCAAGTGTAGGCGGTTACCCCAATTATGCCGGAATCGTAACAGGTGAGACCATTGGAAGTAGGGGCCTGCAACTGAATCAATGGGCACCCCAAGATTGAGTCCCCACCAGCTCATCGTGCCCAGCCACCTCCCTCCCCTTGTGAAGCCTACAGAATAGTCAATAAAGCCCAGCCTGAGAGGGAAGACCCGGATGGAGCCAGAGCTGGGGCTGACGGCCCAAGGCCCCTCCCCTCCTCACCCTGCCCACCCAGAGGGCCACCCAGCCCCCTGGGCACTGCTTCCCAAGTTACCCATTCTGTTCAGATGAAAAGTAAAGCATTGTGGTCCTTGCCCATGGCCTCTGATCGTTCGTGACTGGGGAGCGGAAGAAAGCAGCTGGGACTGGGGATGGGTCCCCTGAGGAGTGCAGGAAGGGGGTCACAGACTCAAAAGCCAAGGCAGGGAACCCAGAGAACACAGCCTGGCTGGTGTGAGGCAGCAGTGATGGGAGGGTAGGCCATGGAGACTCTGGCTGGTAGGAGCATCAGCACTGGATTGGGCCCACGGGAGTTCGAGACCCCGGCCTGGCATCTGGATGTGAGCTCACCCCTCACCTTGGTCGGAAACTGGCCAAGTACAAACGGAGGTCCCAGGCCCACAGGGGCCTACTTTTCTTTACACTCCAGATCCCTCGTCACTGTGAAGGGCCTCACACACATGAGTGTGGGCTCCCCAGCCTGCCCATCCGAACTCTATCCACATCCCCCCACTACAAATGACTGCCTCTGGGCCACCTCTTGGTGGAGGGGACGCCCACCAAGAAGGCCACAAGGCCCTGGAGGGGGAGGGCTCAAAGCCATTTGGCCAGGGAATTCCAGGGTCCCGGGGACCCCGAGCAGGGTCAAGAAAGCCTCTGGTGGACACATCCTGAAGGCCCTCGAGAGGGGCTCTGCCTGATAAGGCTGGAGTAGGCTCTCTTCATCGCGGGGCCCAGGGCAAAGGCCACTCCCCCGGCATACAGGCCATCACGACAAAGTACAGAGACCAGGTCCTGTCCTCGGGGACTTGCATAACAAGAGTTCACAGACCTCGGGTCACAGCCTCTTCCTGGATTATGAAACCAGTTTCATGGGCTGTTAGTAGCATAAAAAAGTAACAAAATAGGGAAAAAAAGAAACTAAAGTAAAAAAAATAGATAAAATAGAAAAAATAGAAAAGTAATAAAATAGAAAAGAAAAACATCAGAGTACACCCCAAATAATCTGACTCTTTATATACTCTTCTCTTGGTTTCGGCCCGGGTCATGATCTCAGGGTCCTGGGATCAAGCCCTGCATCAGGCTCCGTGCCCAGCATGGAGCCTGCTTGAGGTTCTTTCCTCTTCCCTCTCCCTCCCCCTCTGTTCCTCCCCTAGCTTGCGCTCACTCTCCTGTCTCTGTCTCTCAAATAAAAAATAAATAGGATAAATCCCTTGAAAACAAACATGTATTATATGTGATATATATCACATGGACATGTGTGATATATACCATGTATATGCATAGACATATTACGTGGGATACATGTATATTATATTTGTGATGTATGTAGTATGATATATACGTATGGGGGGGTTCTAAAAATATTTTTGATTGACATCCACCAGCTGCTAATCAGAGGCCTAACCCATCGGGGGGGAGGTCATTCATGTATATATTACACACACACACACACACACACACACACACACACGTGAGTGGATACAAACTGTGGCATATGCTGAGAAGGAATACGGCTCACCACGAAACAGGGCAGCAACAAGGAGGAGTCATAGAAGCATTAGCCTGAGTGAAAGGAGCCAGGTACCAAAGCTCGAGGGTACTTATACTCCTAATACTACCACTTATATGAAGTTCTGGAGTAAGCAATAATGATAATAATAAACTGGTAAACAGAAGTGTTTCCCTGAGTTCTATGAGCCGTTCCAGCGAATAATCAAATCCAAGGTGAGGGAACCATGGAAACCCCCAATTTGTAGTCACATTTGACAGAAGCTGTGGGTAACCTGGGACCTACGATCCATGGGAGTCATTAGTGGGGGGAGGGGCAGTCTCATGGGACCCATCCGTTCCCCTCTGGGCTCCGTGTTCACTCTGGTGCATGTCAGAATTGAACTGAACTGTAGGACGACCAGCTGGGGTCACAGGGAATTGCTTGGTATGGTGATTTTGTGAGTGTCGACAAGCAGCACACAGGAGTGGAGGCGAATTTTTCTCCAGAGTCAGGTTCTGGAAATCATCTGCAAAGTCTTAGCTAGAGCCCACTCCACCAGGCTTTCCAAAAAGCTTGTCAGCTCCTCATTCCCTGTATCAGGCCGAAAAGTGACAGGAATAATTTCAAAATCTCAGTGGCTTACAATGGCAAAGGTGTGTTTGCAGTCATACCTCATGCTTATCATAGGTCTCCTGAGAGCGATGATGTGACCTAAGCTAATGGAAAAGCCACCATTGGAAACATCTCTGGTGACAGAAAGAAGAAAGAAGAAGATGACACAGCTGGCTCTTGTAGTCTTTGCCAGAAGGGACACGCACATCATTTCTGCTCACATTTCATTGGCCAGAGCAAATCACACAGCCATGTTTGCATTCAAGAAGGTAGGAAACTACAATCTTCTTATAGTGAGGGAACTGGGTAATGCCACAAAGGAAAGTTATTATCTCACACGTCAAGAATTCTGGAAGCAGAGACCGTATTCAATGTCAAGAGCCATAAGTCAGGAACAATAGTGGTTTCAACAAGATGATTTATTTCTCCCTCACATAATAGAACTATGAAGCATGTAGTCCGAGACTGGAGAAGGGGTTTGTTGGTGTCATAAGGGACAAGGCTCCTACTGACTTACCACTCTGCCATCCTTAGCATGTGGCTCTAATCCTCATGATCACAAAATGGCTGCAGGAGCCTCAACCATCATGTCATGTTCCGGAGGAAAAAAAGCAAGAAGAAAAGAAAAAGGTGTGGAGGGGAAGGCAACACTAGGTGAGCTTCATCCTTTTAAAAGGGGATCCCAGGATCCCCTCCCAAAGACTTCTGCTTACTTCCGATTGGCCACTTCTATCTGCTTAAAGAAATTGGGAAATGTAGTCTTTTAGCTGAGTCCATGACACTCTGACTACTATCATGGAAAACAATAGCCCCAAGGAATGTGTGGATATGGTGGGGAGGATGCTGAGGTTCTCTCAAGTTAAGGATGGGGACTCAAGCTATTTTTATTCAAATATGAAAGGAAAAGGTAATTCCTAAGACTGGAGTCTGTGGAGACCTCCAGGGGACAGAACACTGACTCTCAGACTCGGAAAAGACATCCAGAAATCTCTCCAGCAAGGCCCCCCGTGCTCTCCAAAGGCTGTCCATCTGCTGCCCCAACCCCTTCTGGCACAAGACCCCTTTTTCTGTTGTGGTGTCAAAACTGCAGCTCCTCCCCCGCTCTTACATCGGGGAGAGATGGCTTGCCAAGACCTAATGGGATGGCTCTCGGAATGCAGCCAGACTCCCCAGTACAATACTGACAAGATTCTTGTTCTAGAAGAATTAAGGCCACATCACACTAACTGGAAAGAATCTGCTTTCTTCACGTGGAACTACCACGTGCCTTTTGGGGGCTGTTGGGAGGGATTTTCAAGGCTTGCTTCAGTGAGGTGTTGCTTTTAGGGAGGTGGGTGAGTCTGTGAGCTCCTGCCTGTGGGGAGATTAAACAGCCTTGGAAACACCCCATGAGGTGGCTCTGGGATGTGTCCACTTGGCTAGGTTAAATGACTTTTCCCAGCATTCCCCTCCCTGTACGCTTCTGGTTAAGGTGGGCCGCAAGAGACGTTCTCATGGGGGATGGCGGGGTGGAGGTTGGAGCCGTGGCCATCTTGTGGCTTCCACTAGCCGCCGTTTATCTGCGATGACTCACCTCATTGGTAGAAGGCAACAGCCGGGCCTGCCTCTGTTCCCACTTCCCCCCTCTTTCAGCTCCTCCAACCCCTGCACCAGCTGCGTGCCTAGCCCTGCGATGGGGGTCCCTGGCTTCTGCAGGACACATACCACCAAGGTCACAGGCACCTGGTTCTCTGATCTAATCAGATTTAAAGGCATTAATGACCCTGTTTCCCGTGGCAAAGGGGACACTGATAGCCCACGGCACAAAGAGGCAAAGCAGTTACTCAGATCAGTACTGATAACTGCTTGTGTCAGTAGCGAGGCTCCGGGGACCAAGTGTTTGCTTCCATAGGACGTTTTAGTAAAAATAAGGCGGTTAATGAGTTGACTCGTTGCCTCTTAAGAGTGCTGGAAAATGTGAGGAAAGAAAATGGGGAGCTCAGAGCTTTATATCCCCAGCCTAAGAGCTGTCCAAGGGAACTTGAACGTTTCTGTGACTGTGGGGAGAGAGACTCTTATTTCCCACAGAGAGAGGGCCCAGAGTTCTGAAAACCGTGCTCAAAGTGAAATCCTGTGGGCAGCTAAATTTACAACTCCCGTCCACCTTACAGGGTCCTTTGGTTAATGCTAGGGCACTGAAGGGGAAGAAACAGGAGCCCAAAAAGTGGGTTTGGGTTATATGGGCAGATTCTAACAAGGCTGTCACGTCTCCTTTGCCCATCGAGTGAGCCTGCACCCCTGTCTGGGGAGGATGGTCTCCTCTTGCTTGAAGGAACTGGAATGGCCTTTCCTCAAGCAGCGCCCTTTGTAGGAGCTGGTGATCCTCCTAAGATTTTTTTCTTGCCTCTAAGACCTGTAGCCAGACTCAAGTCTCAACGGAACCCAAAGGGCGAGGAGCAAAATAGGAACTGTGAGGAGATCGCCAGAACAATTGCCAATTTCCATCCACAGAAAACTGCAGAACGTGCATAGAAATGGGTCTTTGGTGTGCTGAACCAAGGTAGGGGCAGAATATAAAATTGGATCGGGCCAAATGTGTTGATTTGGCCACGAAGTAGAGATTCTAGCTTCGATGCTCGAACATAAGGGTCCAAGAATACCTCTGATGGCTTGCTTCGTTGTTTGACGGACCTGTGTACCCAAAGGTGGCCTGTTCTAGGTTAAAATGTCAGAGGTTCCTCGGTGCACCTGCAGAGCCCGAGTCAGCAAGACTTGTCTGTAAAAAGCACAGGTAGGTTATATTTTAGGGTTTATGGGCCAGTGCCGGCTGTGGCTCTGGCTTTAGAGTGGAAAAGCAGCCAAAGACAATTGGTAAAAGAATGAGCATGGCTGTGTCCCTATAAAAGTTTATTTATGGACACTGAAATGTGGATTTCATATCATTTGCATGTGTCACACCATATTATTCTTCTTTTGATTTTATTTCAATTAAAATTGTGAAAACTGGGACGCCTGGGTGGGTTAAGCATCTGCCTTTGGCTCGTCGGGCTCCACACTGAGTCCACTTGTCCTTTTCCCTCTCCCTCTGTTCCTCCCGCCTCTCATGCACTCACTCACTCTCTCTCTCAGATAAATTTTTAAAAATGTGAGAGCCATTTTTAGCCTGCAAGCCATACAAAACAGCCTGTCCACTAGATTTGGTCCCTGGGCTGTAGTTTGCTGAGTCCTTCTCTGAAGGAAAGTATCCAAAAGGCTTGGGACCCGGAGGACACAATGCTAAGTAGAAAAAGCCAGACACAAGAGAATAAATACTGCATGATATCACTTGTAAATGGAATCTATAAAAATCAAATTCATAAAAGCAGAGAGTGGAGTGGTGCTTGCCAGAGGCTGGGGATGGGAGGAATGGGGAGATGCTGGTCAAAGGGCACAAGGCTCCAATTATACAAGATGAGCAAATTCCAGAGATCTAATATATAGCACAGTGACCATAGTTAATATTATTGCATTTATTACATTAACACTGAATCTGGCCAAGGGAGTAGATCTCAAGTGTTCTCACCACACACACACACACACACACACACACGGGTGATGAAAATGTTAATTAGCTTGATTGTGGTAATCATTTCATGATATATACTTATATCAAAACAACACACTGTATACCGTAAATATATAGAATTTTTATTTATTGATGATATCTCAGTTAAGCTGGAAAGAAACCCACATAGGCTTAGAACAACTGGAACACTGAGTGGCTTTGTCATTTAAGACTAGCTATACCATGGGGGAGCGGTGTTAAAGAGCCACAGTGAGGTCACTATCATCAGCTGTCATGTGGCTGTCAGAAATAAAGTCATAGGAAGGACTCCTAGCGTCCTTGAAGAGCTTCGTGGTGGCTCTTCTTTGAAGGTCAGAAATCCTAGGGGAAATGACTGCCCTTGAACTGGGAACTCTAAATTCTATAGGCACGACAGACCAGAGGTGGCAGGGATCCTGCGGGCACTGACATGCCAAAGATCAGATGGCGTGATTTCCACTGGAGAGTGAAGCCCAACCAGGAATGAGAACAGGCTGACTTGCAGAGCTCATTGGCATTTCCTAGTTTGAAATGAAATAGGCGGGCAGCCTACTAAAGTCTTGCTTGATCTGAATTAGTGGATGAGATCTGGGACTAGTGAATGAGTTCAGAGCTGGATGACCAACACAGAGTCATTGCACCTCGATCACGTCCTACACTTGAGCCTTCGATGAAAGGAGGGGCTGGGATCCTTGGAGGTAGGACCCTGTTATGTTACCCAAAATGTATGCTGGTAATCTTTCTCCTAGACTTCTCCGAGGAGACCTGTGGTCATTTACCAGGCAGCTGTACACCAGGGGAAAGGAAATAATCAGATTTTCCAAGCATGAGTGGACACTGGGTGGGAACTGACTCGAGTTCCTGGAACCCCAGGAGCTAGTGGTTTGTTAGTCAGAGTGGGGCTATGGGGGTCAGGTGATGAACAGAGTTTCGGGGAAGTTCTGTCCCACAGAAAGCCTAACTGGTCACTGAATCCATCCTGTGGATATTTGCTCAATGCTGAAATGCATAAATGGAATAGATACATTGAGCAATTATAAGAATTCCAACATTGGTTCCCTGAACCATGGAGTTGATGGATATCACGGTAGGAAGAGCCAGGTGGAAGTCACTAGAACACTCTCTGCCTATGCAAATAGCAAACCAAAAGCAATACCACATTTCTGGAGGGATTGCGGAGATTGGTGCCACCAACAAGACTTGAAAGATGTCAGAGGGGTGGATCCCACCACAACCCCATCAACTTGCCTATCTGGACTGTGCAGAAGACAGAGGCACCTGGGAGGAGGACAGTGGATCATTGTAGATGTAAGCAGGGGAGGTGGCTCCAATGGCTGCTGTTTTTCCAAATGGGGTTTCTTTGCTGGAGCAATCAACAGATCTTCTGGGACCTGTTATACAGTTACTGATCTGAAAAACATGCTTTTTAAAAAAACTTTTAAATTTCTTTCCTGATAGTAAAGTAAAGACCATCAGAAGTTTGTTTTCAGCTGGCAAAGCCAGAAACATCTCTACTGTCCCAGCCAAGAGGTATACCAGCACTCCAGCCCTATATCATAAGATGGTCTGGACCGAGCTTAGGCACCTGCCTTATTCCCTGGACATCACACTGGCCCATTAGATGGAGGATATTATGACAATGGGATCTGATGAGCAAGAAATAGCCACCACTTTATACACATTGGAAAGACAACTGCATGCCAGAGATTGGGAAATAAATCCCACCCACAAAAATTTGTGGTCTATCACTTCAGTGAACATTTTTGGGGTCCAGGGATTGGAGGGATGTGGATATACTCCTTCCTGGGTACAAGCGAAGTTGCTGCTCATGGCCCTCCTGACCCTGAAGGAGAGGCCCAGTGCTGGGAGAGCTTCGTCAGACCTTGGAATCTGCATATATCTCACTTAGAAATACTGCTGTCACTCATTTACTGAGTAATCTGGACAGCTGTGAGTTATGAGTGGGATCCAGAATGAGGGAGAGCTCTGTGACAGATCCGGGCTGAGACAATGGTGCTTGAAGCGTCTTGGTATCTTTGTAGACGGGGTGCTCTTTGGGGACTCTCAGCTCCCTATTGGTGAATCACGGTGTAGACCTCTAGGATTTTGGAGCAAAGTCAGGTCATTCTCTGAATGATATTCTATCTTTGAAAAAACAGTTCTTGGCTTTCTACTGGGCTTTAGTAGAGGCTAAATATTTGACCCCAGGCCACTAAGATACTATGCCAATGGAGCAACATTTCATCACCTGTTGCATGACCCAAGAAGTCACAAAGTTAGGCATGCACAGCAGCGATCTGTGGAAGTGGTTTAGACAAGACAGTTCTAGCAAGTGGTGAAGGCGCGAGTACTTTGCCAGGTCCCTGATTCCTGCTTTAGTGCCTTTTTGCCCGTGGGGAGCTCTCCATGACCAGTTGACTGAGAAGAAAAAAAATCAGATCTTGCAGATAGTAAAACTCTGGTGACAGAAAACTGATTTACATATAATTCCGTAGGATATGGAGGCACCACCCAAAAGTGGACAGCTGTATCATGACAGCGCCATTGTGGGACACCCCTGAAGGATGCGGGTCAAGGGAAACTTTGCCCATGGGCAGAAATTTGAGCAGAACACCCGGTTGTCCATTTTGACCGCAACAAGAGATGCCCAGAAATACAGATCTACATCAATTCATCAGTTGTGACTAATGGTTTGGCTGGATGGTCAGAGACTGCTACAAAGAGGTCCAGGGAAGAGATAAGTAGGTAGAGCTCTCCAGAGGAGGAAGAGAATTGTGTCCTATGCAGGGGCTTGCCAGAGTGAACTCAGAAAATAAGATTTTAGGAAGATAGGATAAGCCATCTTGTGGACACCAGTCAGTCGCTTTGCCCAGCCACTGCCATCATCACCAACCCAGCTCATTAACCATGGGGGTGGGAGGCTGCCAGGGGAGCTGCGGGTGGGATCTGCAATCAGAACTTCCGCTTGGAAAGGCTAACCTGGCTACTGCCACTGGTAAGTGCCCAGTCGGCCAGCAGAAAACACCAGCACTAAATCCCCTGATCCGGCAGCAGTCCCCAAGCGGATCGGTCAGCTTGGTGATGGCAGGCTGATTACATCGAACGGCTTCCCTTGTGGAAACAGCAGCAATTTTTCTTTCTTTCTTTTAAATAACGGCTTTCTTGTATTATAATGCACATACCATACAATCCATGTCTTTAAACTTCACCAGCTAATCGTTTTTGGTCTATTCATAGATATGTACAACTTTCACTACAACCCATATTAGAACATTGTCATCACGTGACAACGAACCCCCAGAGAATTCTGGGACGATGGCAGAGTGGGAGGCGCAAGGAAGCTGTCTCCCCACCTGGACAGCAATTACACCAGAGACTCATTTCGGAACTATGGAGACGACTAAAGCCTGAAAACTTCCAGAGGAAGGCTTGGATGGTACATTGTGGTGATTTCCTTCAATTTCAGCTCTTCGCAGAGTAGCAGCTGCCCAGCCTTCGGCCCCAGCCCTGTGGCAGGTGCCTGTGCACATGTTCCTCCAGCAGCTTGCATACCCCCTGTGGGACCCAAGTGGCCCAAAAGCACCTTGTCCTCCAAATATAGAGGATCAGTGGTCTGATCACTGACTGCTGCTGCTTTTTCTTTTTTTTTTTCCTTTTTTTTTCTAGCTTCAGAGGTAGAATTTAGTGGTTCATCAGTTGCCTGTAATACCCAGTGCTCATTTTTTTTTAAAGATTTTATGTATTTATTTGACAGATAGAGAGAGAGCACAAGTAGGCAGAGAGGCAGGCAGAGGGAGAGGGAGAAGCAGGCTCTCCACTGAGCAGGGAGCCCAATGCGGGGCTCGATCCCAGAACCCTGGGATGACGACCTGAGCTGAAGGCAGAGGTTTAACCCACTGAGCCACCCAGGCATCCCAAAACATTCTTATATTTAAAAAGGAAGCCGAGGGAACTTGATCCACCCCTAAGAAATGCTTAGGGTGGGGCACCTGGGTGGCTCAGTGGGTTAAGCCGCTGCCTTCGGCTCAGGTCATGATCTCAGGGTCCTGGGATCGAGTCCCGCAACGGGCTCTCTGCTCAGCAGGGAGCCTGCTTCCTCCTCTCTCTCTGCCTACCTCTCTGTCTACTTGTGATCTCTCTCTGTCAAATAAATAAATAAAATCTTTAAAAAAAAAAGAAATGCTTAGGGTGGTCTTGTGGGGTGATGTGAAAAGCTGCTTGACAGCACCTGGAAAACACCTAAGGAAATGAAGATCTAAATAAAGTTAAAATGTGGTGAGATTCTGTACTGAATTCTGACACGTAGCGTCTTTCTCCCCCACACCAAGCAATTCTCCAATAGCCGCTGGATGTCCTACAATTTCACAATTTTGACACTACCTACTCTGAGATAGCATCAGATTCCACAGGTTAAGGGCTCTGTCCTATAAGCCTGGATCCCCTTCAGAAGCCAGACGGAGGTCCTGGCTACCTCCTGTGCTTCTGAACGACTGGCTATAAATCAGAGGTTCCCACGACCTCCTCCTTGTGTTCAATGCGTGAGCTAGAGTGGCTCACAGAACTCAGGTAAACATTGCACTTACCAGAATACTGGTTTATTACTGGTTATAAAAGGAGGTAACTCAGGAACAGCCAGATAGAAGGGAGGCAGACAGCAAGATGTTATGGCGGTGCAGGGGGGGGTGGCGTGGAGCTTCTGTGCTCTCTCTCCCCAGATAGCCATGTCTTCACCCACCCAGAAGCTCTGGGAAGCCACCTTTTTGGGTTTTTATGGAGGCTTCATTACATGGCCAAGACTGACCAGTGGCAATTCAACTCAGCCTCCAGCCCCTTCCCTTCCCAGGAGGTAGGGTTATAAGATGCAAAGTTCCAAATCTCTAGTCATATGATTGGCTCCATGGACAATCATATCTCTTCCTTAGGGATGGTCCAAGGATCACCTCATTAACATAACAAAAGATATCTTTATCGCTCTGTCTGAGGGTTTAAGAGGCTCTGTGTCAGGAATGGAGAATGGAGACCACACGTGTATTTTGTATTATAAATCACGATATCATACATGGGCAATTAAGAAGCTAATATTATTTTTTTTATTTGTTAGTTGTTTATTTATCAAGACAAACTATTCCATAACCCAATATTCGTGCTTCATAGTTCAGGAACACAGGTCAGTCACAAACTTCAATTGAACTCAACCCAAAGAAAGTCTTTACATTCCAAAATCACTTTGCACTCTGAAAGATACCAGCCCTCTTCATCTCCTCAAAATCTTTCATGGAATCGTAATTTCTGTAGAAATCTGCATATGCCTTCTTTCTTGGTTCGGCCACAGCAAACTTATAGAAAGCTGCAACCCCCAGGGATACAACGAAGGCTCCAACAATATGAAATCGCAGACACTTGGCCAGAAGGCCTCGCATTTGAGGTTTCATCAAAGCACTGGAAGTCATGATAGTTATTCTCCTCTACACCAACCTCAAACCTAACGTTCTTCCTAACTCGAAGCTAATATTATTTTAATAATGATTTATAAATGCACTTTTTGTTTGCTCTATTATCTGAGAGACATTTTTAAAAATTATTAGTCAAAAAGCTAGTATTATTATGACGTTGGTTTCTTCTTTTTTTTTAAGATTTTATTTATTTATTTGACAGACAGAGATCACAAGTAAGCAGAGAGGCAGGCAGAGAAAGAGGAAGGGATATGGGACTCCATCCCAGGACCCTGGGATCATGACCTGAGCTGAAGGCGGAGGCTTTAACTCACTGAGCCACCCAGGTGCCCATGACGTTGGTTTCTAACACCAATTTTGTTTTCTACATGATGTGAGACTAATCCATTCAAAACAATTCTTTTATTCTTTTTTAAGATTTTATTTATTTATTTGACAGAGATCACAAGTAGGCAGAGAGGTAGGCAGGGAGAGAGAGGGGGAAGCAGGCTCCCTGCTGAGCAGAGAGCCTGATTCGGGGCTTAATCCCAGGACCCTGAGATCATGACCTGAGCCGAAGGCAGAGGCTTAACCCACTGAGCCACTCAGGCACCCCTCAAAAGAATTCTTAATTTATGTTTTAGGGCACAGAATGTTTAAAGATGTAATTCTGTGACATCAACAACCCAAAGGGTGGGAACAGAGCTGTAAAGGAAGGGTTTTTATACGTTATTAAAATTAAGTTGGTCTAAATTCAAATCAGAGTGTTACACTTTAGGATGTTAAATATAATCCTCATTGTAACTACAAAGAAAATAGCTATAGAATGCACAAAGGAAATGAGAAAGAAATTCATTCTTTTTTTTTAAGATTTTATTTATTTATTTGACAGAGAGAGAGAGATCACAAGTAGGCAGAGAGGCAGGCAGAGAGAGAGGGGGAAGCAGGCTCCCCACTGAGCAGATAGCCCGATGTGAGGCCCGATCCCAGGACCTTGAGACCATGACCTGAGCCGAAGGCAGAGGCTTTAACCCACTGAGCCACCCAGGCGCCCCAAGAAAGAAATTCAAATACTGCATTATAAGAAAGTTAACTAAACATCAAAGAAGTTAGCAATGTAGCATATGGGGGACTAAAAAGCTGTAAAACATATGGAAATTAAATAAGAAAGTGGCAGAAGTTAATTCCCTCCTTATCAATAATTACTATAAATGGGAATGAATGAAACTCTCCAAAGAAAAGACAGAGACTGGCAGTAGGGACAAAAACATATGTTGTTTACAAGAAACTCATTTTAGATCCAAAGAGATTGGATCTAAAATCAGATTGAAAATGAAATAGGTAGAATGGGTTGAAATGATCTGAATTCACAAATACATTGAAAAACATTGAAAATAGATTGGAAGCAAAAGGATGGAAAAAGATACTCCATTCAAAAAGTAACCAAAAGAGAGCAAGGTGTCTCTACTAATTTCAGAGCAAATAGAGTTTAAATAAAAATGTTACAAGAGACAAAGTACATTCTGTATTAAGAAAAAGTTCAATTCAACAAGAAGGTAGAATTATAAACCATTAGGGGTGCCTGCGGGGCTCAGTCAAACATTTGACATTTTATTTCAGCTCAGGTCATGATCGTCATGGGTTTCAGCCCTGTGTTGGGCTCTGAGCTCAGTGTGGAGGCTGGTTATTCCTCTCCCTCTGCTCTTCCCGCCCTCACTCTTTCTCTCTCTTTATCTCTGAAATGAATAAATAAAATCTTTTAAAAAAGGAATTATTAACCTTTACATATCTAACAGACCACGAACATATATGATGCAGAAAACTGACAGAACAGAAGGTATAGACCAGACAAGATGGCCGCCGAGGGCAGAGTGAATACAGAAAGGCCTCTTAGTACATTCAGCTGTTCTAACAAAACACCACAAGCAGGGGAAGCTTATAAACAATGGAAATTTACTTCTCAAACTTCTAAAGGGTAGAAGTCCAAGATCAGGGCATCAGCATGGTCGGGTAAGGGCCCTCTTCTGGGTCCAATTTTCTTCCTATATCCTCACATGGTGGAAGGGGAGCTCTCCGGGGTCTCTTTTGTAAGAGTCCCATTCATACGGGCTCCACCTCCATGACCTTATCACCTCCCAAAGGCCCCACCTCCTGGTATCATCATATTGGCCATTCAACATAAGAATGGGAGGGACCCTAAACATGGAGACCATAGCAAATGGATAATGGGAAAGGTAGTTATAAATATAATTATAAATGCCAGCCGTGAGCAGGTAAGAATTGTAGTAGCTGTACTTACAGAAAGAAATACTTACTTCTTCCCTTTTTTGAAATTAATACGTTTGTGTGTGTGTGTATATACATACCACATATTTTTATTTTCTTTCCCTCTTTCCCCTTGTTCGCTAACATAGGATGTGTTCATAGCAGTTAGCTTTATTGCTCAATATGTAAACCACAAGATATCAAAGGTAGAGAATCAGCTATGAGAAGAATGAACATCAACCAATAATTTTTTTTAAAAAGTGCTCTATCTTCTCCTTAGAAAAGGGCTAGCAAATTCTGAGTTTTAGCTGGCACATGTGTACTTTAGTTAAAGCACGATTCTCTTATTCTTTTTATTTGGAGATTAAGTATGGTCTAAGGAGATGTGTACGTGCTGGGTGACAAGGGGTAGACTGTGTGTGGTGGTTTCCTAATGTGGCGACTTGCTTGTGTTGAGCTATATTTCCCAGAATCCCCTTCTCGGTGTGTTTCCATAAGGTTGAGCCCATAGGAGGTATTCTTATGGAAGATTTGGGGCGGCAGGAAGTAGCAGGCTTCTAGAAGCTCATGCATCTGCTGGCTCACTCCACTGGTCCTGCAACCGCTCCACCTTCCCCTGGATCCTCCTTCAGCTGCCTAACTCCTGCGCCAAGTGTGCATTTAGCCCTCTGATGAAGGGCTCCGACTCCGGAAGGACAGACACACCACCAAGGTTGTCAGGGGCAACAGGAACTGACATAGGCTCAGTCCGTCCTCATAGACTCCAGCCTGGGGGGGCGTGCTCCTGCTAATTCTTGCTCTCCCTGACCTGACATCCATCTTCCCTTCCTGCCTGCCTGCCCTGTGGACTTCAAGTTCATGTATCAGACTCAAATACAAGCCCCTGACAGAGACTGCTTCACTTGCTCCCCAGATTGCATAAGATCAGATCCAGGAACAAGTGCCTTCATAGCTATTAATAGGTATAGCTTAGTGGTTCTGCTTCTCCGGTTGAATCCTGACTGATACACCCACCAAATTCTTGCGATTTCAGGACCAGAGCCCAAAACGTGGGCATGGCCCCTTGGGTGTAGGAGATTTGGCCAGAAGAGAGTTTCTATTAGCATCTGACTGCAGCTTCCCCTCACTCCCCCACTGCAAGAGATGGGAAGATGGGATTTCACAGGGAAGAAGAGAGGAATGCCAGATTCAAAGGCTGGAAAGCAGAGCTATAGGGGGAAGGTTGAGAATAGAACAAGAGACAACAGGAGAAAAGAGTTCACTGTAGACATTTTCCTTTCCAAGAAACAAGCCCCAGTGGCTCATTTCCCTTAGTGGTTCAAGGAGGCAAGAAAGCTGGATAAAGTCACACCCCCAAGCCATCTAAGCAGAGATTGTGTGACTGTAGAGGTTATCTCTGGTTTCCCTCTGACCAGCAACAACTCTCTCTTCTTTGAGTAACAGCCTTCATATTTTCCTTTGGGCAATTCTTGTCCTTGTGTTCAGCCCCTATAGTTTGGACTATGACATTCTTTCCTAGTTCCAGGAATGAGCACAGGCCCTAGCCCTGGCCAATTGTACCCTGGCCACTGCCATTGGTTCTGGGATGGGTGCATGGTTAGGCTCAGCCAATGAGATTCAATTCTGGAAATTCTGCTGATATTTTGTCTGGGTTACCCAGCCTTTTAATAGGATGTGAACCTCGAGTTGCCATTGTTTCTCCCAGGAAGGGGGAATCAGCCTGAGAATGAGGCCACAGAGAGGTACATTGAGCTGGTAGAAGAGACAGAGATACGCTCCTACTATTGTCGTCTTGAGCACCTGGATCCAAATATCCCTGAAGCTGAAAACATTTTAGTGTTCCAATAAGTTCCATCTCCTTTGTTGTTGTTCTATTAAGTCCACTCGAGATTGGGGTTCTGACGCGTGCAGCAGAGTCAACATTAATTAACTGACCCGTCAGTAAAATAACTTTTTACACCTGCCTCGCCTCTCAGGTGTGTTTGATTTGGGGGGAACTTCAGGAGGCTGGAGATACTGTTAGCAAAAAATGGCAGCTAACCTTACTGCACCCGTACTACGTACCAGGTACCCTGGAAACGCTACGGGTATCTCAGTGTCCTCAGAAGAACCCCATGAGGAGGCTACCGCAATCGCCCCCATGGTTTAGGTGTGGCACAGACAGCTTAGACGGTCGCTTACCGGTGACATAGCAAACAAGAGGCATCGGTGGGAAAGGAACGGCAATTGTTCTGTGACAGCAGACGGAGAGGACTCCCCAAGAGCAGGTGACTGAAAGGTGCTATCCCGACCACACGGGGACAGGCTAGCTTCCCCCTTACAAGAACCCCTTTATGGGCGCCTGGGTGGCTCAGTGGGTTAAGCCTCTGCCTTCAGTTCAGGTCATGATCCCAGGGTCTCTGGGATCGAGCCCCGCATTGGGCTCTCTGCTCAGCGGGGAGCCTGCTTCCTCCTCTCTCTCTGCCTGCCTCTCTGCCTACTTGTGATCTCTCTCTGTCAAATAGATAAATAAAATCTTTTTAAAAAAAGAACCCCTTTATGACTGCTGTAACAACGATGTATAAAGAAGCCCTCTCACTCTGCCCTCTGTCCGCATACGCCAAGACCTGCGGTACTGAAGCAGCTGCCTGCGCCCTGCATCTTCTCCGTCACCAACCCGCGGTTTCTTCCACTGCTGCCCGCAGGCTGTTCTGGCCGCCCTCAAAATACATTCCATGTGCGGGGCGACGAGCTCCTCCCTCCATCGTTTGTAAGTAACATCAGGCCAACCCATGCTCCCTTGCACCAGTGAAATGCTGAGCTCTCCAGGTCTGTTTTCTCACATCGTGGACTCATCTGACCTGACCGAGGTTGACTCTTAAAACCCCAGTCTGCATCATTAACCAGAGGCACATGCAGAAGAGACGGAATTGTCGTCTCTGCCCCACAGCTGCGTACAATCTGTACTGTACATCTCGTTCCTAGAGTCTGATGGGAGAAAGCGTGAAAGAAGGTATTTCCAGGAACATCCCGTCACACACCGTGGGAGGAGCCCTGTGTGACTTGTGCTTAGGATCAAACCCAAACGCCTCGCCCTGCCATAGAGCTTGCTTGGGCTGCCCCCACCTGCAGACACATCTCGCCACGTCCCACCTTGCTTCCGCTTGCTCTCCCCTTGGCCCTTCTCTCTCTTGGCACATGCTATTCCTTCTGCCTGAAACGCTCTTCCTGCAATCTTTATCTAGTTAAATCCTCTCATCCTCCAAGTCTCTGCTTGGATTTCATGTCCTCTGAAAAGCCCTCTTGGAGCCCCTGGTATCACATGCTCTTGTGGATTCCTCTACTATTACTTCACAGCATTTACATGTTTACACTTTTGTGGTTATTTCCATGAACTGTTCCCTCCCTTTTAGAACATAAACTCTGTCCACACGGCGGACTGACCAGCACAGTCGTGCTCACGAATGTGTAACAAGTAGCTGTGGGGTGTTAATCTTAAAAGTAAAAGTCAGTTATCTTACCAGCAAAAAGGGGTTTCTTTGGGAATAACAGAGATTGCCGTGTGGAATACGCAAACAATGGCAAATCTATAGGCAAGTACGGGGAACAAAGGAGAGGAATACTACTTCACGGAGGAGGAGGAAGCTGGGAGCGGTTGTTCTGAATGAGGGTCTGTTGGAGAAAAGCAAGAGTCCAGGCTGCTGGTGGTTCCTCATTGGCTGAGTAGCTGAGTTGTCAATGTCTTGCAGAAGATTCAATGACTTCTCCTCTTAGGGCTTACAGTTGATCATTTTTTCCCTTGGGGATTATCCCCTGGGGTCTGTGATTGACAATTCTTCCTGTCATTGGCAGGACTGGTTCAGTTTCCCTTTCCAACCTCCCACTGGACTTTCCTGGGGTTTCCCTACATTAATTTTCAAAGGGGTAAGGTGTGTGTTTGCGGCGGGGGGGACTCTGATTGATAGCTCTTCATGCTTCGTGTGGCCCATCTCAAGCCATCAATGTGATTTCAATCCAAACTGCTGAACATTTTAACACCTGACTCCTGCCGGCCGGTATGAGCCAGCTCCAGAACCCCACTGCTTTACATCCCAGCACACAGCAACAGGTTTGTTGAATGAGTGAATGAATGAATGAATGAATGAAATTAGTCCCACAGATATAGCTTCCCTATTTCTGCTTCTTCGTAGCACACTCTCATCAGTTCACTGCAGATTTAAAAAAAAGAAAAATGAAACTATGATGCTTTCATTAAGCAAAATGTATTCACCATAAAGGAATAGTCTTTGGGTCCCACTTTTTCCTGGTGTTAAAGCATCCTTTCTTGCCTATAATTAAAGCTTTGCAGACTGTGAGTAGTGACTCATTAGTAGTTCATGAGATCAATTTAGAAGGTCATGACAAGCATCTTTTAAATTGAATAGAAGAGAAGACAAATTTCAGAATACCAGGATTTGTCCTGGGCTGTCAGGAAGTATTGTTTTGGGAAATTTCTTTTGTGAGCATGTGTTCATCCTGACTTGTGATGTAAAGTGAATTTTTAGCGTCAAGAAAGTTTGAAAACCACTGAGATTAAAAACAATGCTTTTTTAAAAAAAATCTATAAATGTTATTTTTAAAACAATTTTAGGTTTGCAGCAAAATTGGGTGAAAAGTACAGAGATTCCCCCATAAAATCCCCATTCCCACACAGACACAGCCTCCCTGTTATTAACGTCTCCTGCCACAGTGGTCCATTTATTACACTTGAACCTGCAATGACACATTGTTATCACCCAAAGAGCAGACATTAAAGTTTACATTAGCTTACATTAGAGTTCACTCTTTGTAGTGTACATCCTGTGGGTTTGGATAAACGTATGACATATACCCATCAGTGTCATATCATACAGTGTCACATCATACATATCATACATACATAATCCTGCGTGCTCTGCTTTTTATTGCTGCCTAATATTCCATTGTCTGGTTGTACCGTGGTTTACTGAACCAGTCACCTACTGAAAAACATCTTAGTTGTCTCCAAGTTTGGGTAGTTATAAATAAGGCTGTCATAAACGTCAGTGCTGATCTTCATGTGGACGCAGTTTTTACCTCCTCTGGGTAAACACCAAAGCCTGCAGTTGCCGGATTGTGTCGTAAGAGTAGGTTTAGTTTTGTTGGAAACTAACAAACCGTCTTCCAAAGTGGCCATATCATTTTGCATTCCTAGCAGCAATGAGTGGGAGTTCCTGGTGCTCCATGTCCTCCTCAGCATTTGATGATGTCCGTGTTCTGGATTTGGGCCATTCTAATACGTATGCAGCGGTATCTCAGATTTAGTTCCCTGGTGATGTTTGGTGTTGAACATCTTTTTACAGGCTTATTTGCCATCTGTATATTTTCTTTGCTGAGATGTGTGTTCAGGTCTTTTGTCCATGTTTTGATCAGATAACAATGCTTTTTCATTTAGTAGACTTGTTTTGTTTTCCATGTCCTTACTCGCAATTTTTTTCAAAAGCAAGAATATTATATCAGACTTCATGTTTTTGGTGCACATATTACCAGTTTCTGGGGAAAAAAGTATCAAGTTAAAAAAACCAACAACAATCCAGCTTTCCCAAGACCTCAGGGACCAAAAGGTTAAGTCTGCTGAGCTCTGAGAGATGATAGATAGATAGATAGATAGATAGATAGAGGGATAGGAAGGTGTCTGGCTTGGGGGTAGGGAACTTCTATTCTGGTCTACCTCTCCCCCCACCCCTCCACAATGACCCTGGTTATAAGTGTTCATCCCAGAGTCATGGGACCCTTTTTGGTCTGGCTGCCCCCACCTGGTGACAGCATGAGCAAGGCAGGGAGCATGATGAGGCTGATGCTTGCTGTTCCAATCCTCTCTACATGCAGGGGACAGCCCCTAGCTGACCCTTAAGAATGGAGGTAAGGGTTGGGGGAGGATTGGAGATAAAGCCAGACCCAGGCCATCGGTGGAGTCCTATGTCCTGCCATGAACCCTCTCTAGATTGTAGCTGGCTGAACAAATTACATTGTAAATCACTTTCCATTTGCTGCCTGGAGCCTTGCACTAGACACTTTTATCTGCATGAGTTCATTATACCCGCCCCACAGCTGTGTGTGCCCGCTTGGGTGCGCATCCATGACGGAGAGCAGAGAGCGTGGTGGTGCAGCAGCCAAGCCTCGTTTTCCAGAGAGAAACAGCTCCAGAAGAGAGAGAGATCCCTTGGACAGAGTCACACAGCCAGGAAGCCACAGTTATGGCTGGAATCTGAGCCCTGGAGAGTCATATACAGGGACCACAGTGCCCATCTCCCTCCCAAAGACTTTACAACGACCCTAGGGTGGTAAGAATGAGACCATAGTGGCTGGCCCTTATGGGGCACCTATGTGAGCCGAGCTCCAGGGGCTCCGTATGACTTAGACGTTGTCTTCAGAGGGCGTGTCTGTTGTTATGCCCCCTTTACAGAGGAGGGAATCAAGGCACAGAGAAGGCACCACCACATTGGAAAGAGCAGACAGGGAGCATAGCTGAACCTTGAACCCTCTGAGCGGGTGCTCAGGGAGGGGAGAGCAAGCTTCTGTTGCCTCTCTTCTCAAGAATCAAAACCAGTTTGATTTGGGAACCTTCCCCTTTCCAAATGAAATAGAGACACAGTACTTAACTTTTCTTGGTGTTTGTAGATAATTGCCTTGTGTATTCCATTTAAAACCGCAATCTAGTTTGTAAAAGAGATGGTGACGCATGTAAATAAAGCATCAGTGACACTCTGTCTCACTCCAAAAAAAAAAAAAATTTTTTTTTTTTTGAGAGGTATTTGGACTCGGGGCTCCCGAGTCCAAATACCTCTCCCCTCTCTCCACTCAGGCAGTCTGTGCTGTCTACTTCCCAAGCAAGAGCTACAGCCCAACGCCAGCTCCCCCATTACCTCAGTGCTGGGCACTGGGGTGACAACTGTGACCGCAGCAGCCTCAGAAACATGAAAACCTCAAGGAAAGAAAGCAAAGCAGGCGACGTAACTGGGAAGGGGTCATGGTGCAGGGGGCAGGGAATGCCATTGGGGTGGTCAGGAACGGCTGCTCGGAGAAGGGGACTTGGCTGAGACCTGAGGGCTATGAGGGAGCCAGGCTTGCAGAGTTCTTGGGGAAGGGTGTTTCAGGTGGAGAGAACAGCAAGTATATAGCCTCAAGATGGGATCAAGTTAGTTGTGTTTGAGGAACTGAGAAAAGGAAGTGAGAATGAGAAGGCAGAGAGAGAGAGGAGCGGGGGAGAGGCTGTGGAGAAGGAGGGGAGAGCAAGCTTCGGAAGGGGAGGGGGTTCCTAGGCAGCCATAGGAGCTTCAAGGAGTGGAGGGAGGGATGTGGGGCATGGTCTCCAAGGCAGGGTTCAGTGCCATCTTCTCCTGGCTCCCGAGTCCAAATACCTCTCCCCTCTCTCCACTCGGGCAGTCTGTGCTGTCTACTTCCCAAGCAAGAGCTACAGCCCAACGCCAGCTCCCCCATTACCGCAGGGCTCATGGGCTCCTTCTGAACCGGAACATAGCGCTCTTGCCTGCAGTCCCGCTGCAGGCATCCATTCATTAATTCCTCTGTCCACTCGTCCATCAAATGTGGATTTGCTGCAAGTCTTTTGCTTTCGCAGGTTCCTCTGCCTGAAACAGTCTTTTATCCTGCAGGGCTCTGCTTCCAGTGGCGCCTCTTCTGAGATGCCTTCTCTGCTTACCCCCAGCTAATTTAGCCCCTTGTCACCCTGTGAGTGACTGTACTGCACTTCATAATGAAACAGGATAGGCTGGTGCTCCTGGGGCTCTCTCTCTCTATGCAAGAGATAAATCAAGGCATTTTCTCATTTTCTTTTGGGAACCATCCTTCCCTTTCTTTGTCTGCGTGATTTGTTTGTGTCAGCCATGTTCCTCCACTTCGGAAATGAGCACATCATCCAGGTAAAGCCAGTGAGAAAGCTGCAGGACTTTTGCTGAAGCTCCTGAAAAGCTAAGCTTTGTTCCTACCCTGGTTGCTCACCTGGTGGGCAGCAAGGTTGGAGCTGCTGGGGGAGGAGAGGACCTGCCAAAATGAAATTGATATTGAGGGCAGAAAAGGTGAAAGAAGGAGTGATGCACAGTCCTGAGTGAATTGTTTGAGCACCTGGATTCAGCCATACCTGCAATCCACCCCCCCAACTTTTCCATTGTAAGAACCAGTACGTTCCCTTTGTGCTTAAGCTAGTTTGGGTTTCAGTAGCAGTAGACAGTCTAATTGGTAACAAAGTCTTGAAGATATGCATGCAGCCAAACTTAGGTACTTTCCCCCTGAGGGATGTGTGCGGGCACTTCCGTCATTCAGAAGCCACGCCCCCTCTAGAGGCTCCTTTTCTACAAAGCCTGAGTGGTTCGCTCAACCTGAGACAAAAAAAGCAGAATCCAAGCGTGAGCCCAGACATGGGGTGACTTACAAAAGCAGCCACGTGACCAGCAGCTGGAACTGGGAATCTGCATTATTAATAAGCAAATCCATTTTCCTTCCCTCTTCTGGATGGTCTGAGCCCTGATTTTATTAGCTTGTTTTTACTAGCTCTGTCCACGTGTCCAGGGAAAGTATGTAAGCCAGTCATAGTTCTCTCGTCTCCTGGTCAGTGACTGGTTCTAGAAGAAGCTGTGACTAACCACTTCCCAGCAGACTTAAACTCACATGTGGGGGTTCCTGGGGTAAAATTATTTTGTTCTTAAAAAGTAACGCAAGAGGAAGACACTTCCCTTTTGTGCCTCCCACAGAGAGTGTAGCCATGTGAGGAGGCACTAACTGACCTCGGATTCGACTTTCTCAAGCTCTTCATCTGAAGTAGAATCATGACAGACTCTGTGTCTGGTTTTCCCCTCCATCCATGTGGGAGAAAAAAAAGGCGGTGCTGATCACACTTGACTGGTTTAACAAAGAAAAAAACTTACTAATATTTAGTCTTGTCACAATCTATATGACAATCTAAGTATTATTCCCAGGGCAACAAAATATTAAGTAAGACAGATTAAGTAAGTAAGTAAGTAAGACAGATGAGAATTACAGAATTTGGAAGGTTAAAGGTTGCTTGATAGAGTATTTACAAGAGGAGTTTTATGATGCTGAGGAGTGTCTGATTTTCTACAGCTGCAAAGAAAGATCAGTTTTCTACTTATCTTTCTACAGTTTCTTCAACCAGCACTTAGAAGAGCCTATAAGTACCAAGAGTGAAATCAGAGAGGTCAAACACTTAGAAAGGAGGAGGAAAATGGGCAGAGCAAGATTTTAGCAAAAGGAACAGTAAGGTTGTAATGTTTTGCATCTGTAGGAAATGATGGCTGGAACTGTAGCAGCCATATTGCCACCTTGAGGGAGGAACTCTCCACATGCAAGGACTCTTAGTCCATGAGAAATGCAATGACCTCGGAGAACCTCTCTATCTTGGTGAGATTCGTTGTTTTGCAAAATAATAAAAGCCTTTGTTTTTTAAAGATATTTGGTATCTCTTCTTCTCCCACTTGCAGCCAGGAGCATCCCATGTGATCCTCCCCCAGTGAGGGATGCACAGGAGGCAGCAAGGGAACTTCAACAGTATGGCCCATGCAGTGCTCAGACCACTGCCCTCGCCAGGCATGGTCCTGGCTGTCCGCACAAGAGCCTCCTCATTCCCTCCAGTCTCTGTCACTGCGGGCATCATAGTGATTATGGTTTCCGTATTCTGCAGAAGGGCTCAATAATTGTTTTTGTTTTTGTTTTTTAACTCTAGCCACCAACTCGTAACATTTAGCTAAGAGCACAGATGTCATCCCAGAGCACACATGTCATCAACCCTGATAATTTAACGGGGACAGTAGAAAAATATCAGAACCATGACCACCTTGGAGAGTGGGGCAGGGATTACCTGGGCAGGGTAACTTCGTGGGGTGATGGCACTGTTCTTTCCCTGAATCAGGACGTGTGTGTGCACCAGTGGAAACTCAGCAGCATCCGTTTAAGATATGTACATTTCATCATATCCAAATTTTACCTCAAAAAAGAACTGTAGACCTCAAATCACAGTTAGTGATGTGTGCATGCTGAAATGTTAAGGAGTTTAAAGTGCTGATGTCAGCTTTAAAATCCTTCACTTGAACTCATTTAAAAATCCAACGAAGAAGGGTGCCTGGGTGGCTCAGTGGGTTAAAGCCTCTGCCTTCAGCTCAGGTCATGATCCCAGGGTTCTGGGATCGAGCCCAGCATTGGGCTCTCTGCTTTGCAGGGAGCCTGCTTCCTCCCCTCTCTCTCTGCCTGCCTCTCTGCCTACTTGTAATCTCTGCCTGTCAAATAGATAAATAAAATATTTTTTTAAAAATCCAATGACGAAATCATACGGTTGATGAATGAACAGAGGCAGGCTGATGGGTATGTGATAAAGCCAACGGAGGAAAACGTTAACGATCGTGGAATCTAGATGATGGGTACCTGGGGGTTATGGTAAAATTCATTCACTTTCTTTGTAAGTTGGACAGTTCTAACTCAGGGGCCCCCGGGTGGCTCAGTCATTAAACCATGTACTCTTGATTTTGGCTTAGGGGTTCCTGTTTGGGGCTCCACACTCAGCGGGGAGTCTGCTTGTCCTTCTCCCTCCCCCCATACCCCTTCCCCTGCACAGTCTCTCTCTGTCTCTCAAATAAATAAATAAATAAATAATATATATATATATATATATATATTTTTTTTTTAAAGAAAGTTCTCTCACTTCAATGTTGGTGGTTGGGGGGGGGAGGAGGAGAGGACTATGGATCTTTCTTGGCGACAGCCCAGCGGGCCCTTCTCTCCTGCGGGGGGCACCCCCGAGGGTGTGGTCCTCGCCCAAAGTCTCAACCATCTAGGTCTAGGCCAAGGGAGGGGAAAGGCCAGGAGACATGGAGATCTGCCTGAGATGGAGAGTTACAGAGATAACTAATAGAGAAACCAAAAGTGATGATAGTGGTAATTGTCAGAACAAGAGCCAACACCTGCCCTTAGCTCCATCCAGGCTCTGCTCCAAGGGCTTTAGGGGGAATTCATCCACCTGTTCTTGGTTGTTCTCATTTATGGATGTGGAAGCTGAGGCCCAGGGAGGGGTGACATTAGCTCGGTGTCAATCAAATCCTCCCCACCGTCCCCCGGAGGCGGGGGCAGGACGTCAACGGGGAAGGGCTTTGTGGGTAACACTGATGAATCAAAACCCAGAGGCATCAACATCTTGTAAAGAGATGGGGTACTGTGGCGGAAGGGTGTGGAGCAGCCGTGACAGCTGCCTGCCTCTGGAAGAAGAGGTGGGGGGCGATCCCGGGGTGGCCGGTGCTGTGGTTGCAGCAGGAAAGGAGGGCCGAAGCCACGAATCTGGGAGTCTGGCAGGCTGCGCTCCCGGGGTCCCAAGCGTCTGCATGGCCCACGGATGCCAGGGAGCCCACCCAGTGAGGGTATGTGGGATGCGGGTCAGCATGATTCGAGGTTTCAGGCTGCGGGTGGAGCATGAGGTCAGAGGCTGGAAGCCGAGGTGGTCCACACAGGCACACCCACGGGAGACCTGTCCTGACGACAGGCCAGCTCTCCAAAGCCGCTGTTGAAGACGACAGCACCGAAGCCTGTGCTCCAGGCCAGGCGCTGTTGTGTGTTACAGGACCAAGAACTGTTTCCAAACTCGGGTTCTGCGGCTGTTTGCCCCCCGAAAATCAATACTTGAGAGACAAGTGATGGTAGGAAAAGAAAGGTTGCTTTATGCAGGGAGCCGGCAACCTGGGAAGACAGTGGACAGAAGTCTCAAGGCCATGTTCTCCTGTCCAGGGGGAGCCAGAGGGTTTTCACAGGGAGGCTACGGGAACAGGGACAGGGAGGGGGCCCGCGTGCAGGAGAGGCGGGTGCCCGGCGGTTAGCCGTAGGTCCCTACGACCCTGCACAGACGTGCTGGCACCTGTGGCAGCTGTTTTGAACGCAGTCAGGCCTTATCTCTGGGGAAAGTTTGGTCTTTCACGCCTCAGGGCCAGTGAAGCACGTCATGGCCTCAGCTGACTCGATCCTCCCAACAACAAGGACGAGGAGGGGACACGGAGGCACGGGGCGCGGAGATCCCAGGAAAGGCTGTTGTCCTTGAGACTCCCACGTGACGTGGCGGCCCCAGAGGACCCCTGGAGACAAATGCCAAGCCAAACAGCAGCTCCCCACGGGTGGGCAGCTACCTGACTCATTTCCGGTGGCCTCGCTTCCGTCTCTGCGGCGGGAGCCACAAGGTCTGTGCACAAGTGCTGAGAGCGTCGGTGGCCGGGGGGACACGGCGTGGAGGAGCCACTGGGCACTGGCCTCCATCTGGAAAATGGTGATAATTTGGGCATTTGTTAGAGAATCCACTAAGGCTGGCGAGCTTCCATGTGGGGAGAAGTCGGGGCACAACGGAGCCTCTCTAATGCCAGATGTTGTGAGCGCTGTGATTATTGCCTTGATAGAAGAAGAGGAAGGAAGGGAAGAAGGAGGAAGGGGGCAAGAATGCAGGAAAGAGAAACAAGAAAGAGGAAAACATGTTCACATTCAAGAGGAAGGAAGTGAGGTGGGAAGTGGGATACAGAAGAAGAAACGGGAAGCAGGTGGAGTGTTCCCAAAGATTCCCATGAACAGCTGGACAAAGAGCTTTGTCCTTCACAGGGTGGATGGCAGGGTCCTGACCACGCAGCCAAGGAGGTCTGCCGAGTTGGATCCTGGATCTGTTTCCAGCCCTGCCGCGTCCCAGCTGAGGCGATGAGCACCTGACCTTCCCCCTCTGAGCCTCAGTCTCCCCTTGCCCACAGGTTGCACGAGAGGCTGATGAGCCCATGAAGCAAGCTCGAGGTCTTTGCCGAGGGGCGGGCAGCCACGCCTGGATTCTGCTCAGGGGATGTCATTACACTTACCCAGTTCTCAGTTGGCTGACAAATCAAAAAGATATAAATAGGCATGTTTGGTTTCTCATGAAAGCATTAAAAATGACTTGGCATCTTGCCCAGGTTTCCCGTCAGGGTGGTGGGCAAGGATTGTTTTGCAAAGATCTAAGGGGTGTCAAGGTCGTGGGCTCGAAGGAGCTCCAGCTGCGCAGTGGCACCAGGTATCGTCTCGACGAGCCCACGCCCTCCTTGGCACAGGCTCACGCTGCCACTCTGGGCCCTGGCAAGCCCCGCCGGGTGACTCAGGCCCGGCCCCTGCCTGTTTGCCTGGACTCAGCCTCTGGCCCAGCCTGCATTAGGTCAGTCTGTTCACAAGTGGGTTCTGGGAAGGCTGTGCCAGGCGGCGGGTGGAGGGGAGAGCAGGGAGAGGCAGACACAGCAAGGGGAAAGACTGGGCTGTCCTGGGGCCTCCCTCTGTCTTTCTTCATGAACTTCTTGGAGGCTGACCTCATTCTTGGCTCAGGAGGGGGACCCTGGGGGCAGAAGATACAAATTCTGGACTCCACCATCTGGGTTCAGTTCCTAGCTGCCCCACGTGTGACCTTAGGCATATTTACCCCATCAGTGCCTCAGTTTCCCCATCTGCAAAATGAACATAATAACAATGCCTACCCCATAGGGTGGCTGGAAGGTTTAAATGATTAAATGGATATTATTATTACTATTACTATTATCGTTATCTCCTGATGCTCCAAACAGTGTCAGGCACAGAGTATCTGCTCAGACTAGGGCTTGCTATTTTTTGTGAAGTGGTTAAGAGCAAGGACTCTGGAGCAGCCTCCTTGGGTTCAACTCCCAGCCTCACCACTCATGAGCACCTGGATCTAACTGTGCCTGAAGCAGACATACTCTTGGACTTCTCCACTCCAAGAGCCAGTACACTCCTTGTTATCTTAAGCACCTTTGCCTGGATGTCTGTTACTTGCAGCCCCATGGGTTCTGACTAATACAGAAGGCTACTGGGGGCTCAAATAACAGATAGGGAAGACCTCTGAGGAGAAGGGTAGCTAAGGAAAGGAACAGAAGTGATACAGAAGAGTTAGCATCCTCCTCCTGGGTTAGAATCCCAGCTGTGTTCCTTACTGCCTCTGATAAAGTGAGTACAGAGGGGATGCAGTCCTTCACTCCCTATGTCCCTCCTTAGAGTGTGACTTTGCTACTCTTACCATCAAGAGATGAGTCTATTTCCCCACCCTTTGAATCTGGGCTGACCTTGTCACTTCCTTTGGCCATGGACAAAGTGATACTGTGCTGGTTCCAAGCTTAGGCTTCAGGAAGCCTGTGCGGCTTCCGCTGGCTCTCTTGGACCCTTGCAGCAACCTCGAGGACACGTCCAGGGTAGCCTGCTGGAGGGTAGGAGACTGAAGGCTTCCCAGGCAACTGCCACCCAACCCTCGGAAGCAGAGCCATCCAGCTGCTCAGAGCTGGCCACAGAGGCATGAACGAAGCCCGCCAAGATCTAAAGAACTACCCAGCTGAGCCCAGTCTTTCCCCACCCTACAGAATGGAGAGAGAAATAAATGACTGTTGTATCAAACCACTGCACTTCGGGTGGTTTCTTATGCAGCAGGAGATAACAGATACACCTTGTCTAATCCAGCCTTGCCCAGGGGACTTCCAAAACCTCGCCTTTAAGGTGCACGGCAAGCCACACCCACTCTGCCCCAGTCCCGGTCCAGTGCGGCCTCAGCCTGGGCCTCAAGAGGGCTTGCAGCTTCTGTTCCCTTTCTTGGAGCCCTGCCACCAGCTTGCGGACAAGCCTGGCTCACACTTCTGGAGGATGAGAGACCACGAGAAGAGCCCAGGTGCCCCAGCTGATGACATCTGCTCCAGCCTGGCCAGCCAACTCCTGCCCACGGAAGACACCTCAGCCAACACTGTAGAGCCAGCCCAGCCCACTGCTGAGCAGAGAACCGTGAATCCTCTTCAGACTTGTAAGCATAAATCCTTTCTATTCGAAATCCCTGATTTGGGAGGGTGGTTTATTTAGCCGCCATAATTGATAGACTGTTTGTATCAATAGGTGAGTAGATTTATCATTCTGACCCTCAGTGTCCTCCTATGAAAAATAAAAACCACCTGGAATGTGTCATGAGAAGACCATGAGCTCATGATCCTAAAGCTTTTGGCGCAGGTCCTGGCAGAGAGTGAGCACTCAATTAATGGAAGTTGGGAGGGAAACTGAAGGATAGAGAGACAGCTGACTGCCTCCCACGCTTTGAATCTCCCTGACTTGTCTGGCCAGCTGTGGATCATTCCAGAGAGAACCCATGGCCCATAGATACCCACGCCTTTTATCCTTTGGTGTCACCAACACAGAGACATTCCTCGGAGGTAAGGCTGAAACCCTTGAGTAGAGGTGTCCTTGGCCCCTGAGGCCATCCAGAAAAAGTAGCTACATAACAGTTACAGGTTCTAGACTCAGACACTGGTTTTGAACAATCTCTGCCATTTACTGCCATGTGACCCAGGGCAACCAAGGCAGCCCTTCTGAGCTTCCATCGCTTCCCTATAAAATAGAGATAGTTGTACCTACCTCTCAGGCTGATTGCTCATTCGTTTCTACCTGCGATCAGCAGACATACATTTATTGAGCTCTTAACTGTGTTCCAGCTGTTTTGCAAGCTGGAGGTACAGTGAGGAAACCACATCAGAAATATCCCTGTCTTCTTGGAGCTCTCAGTTCAGTGGGTAAAGAAAACTATTAACCAGAGTTAAAAGTTTTCTATTAACCAGAGACAAAAGAAGTGAAAAACTGTGAAAGTGACAAGGGTTTTGGAAGGAGAGTGTATCAGTCAGGAGAGGCTGGGTTATGCTGTGGGAACAAATATCCCGTGTCTTATGGCTTGGGACAAAAAATGTTTATTTCTCTTTTTTTCTTTTTTAAAGATTTTATTTATTTATTTGACAGGGAGAGACAGCCAGAGAGGAAACACAAGCAGGGGGAGTGGGAAAGGGAGAGGCAGGCTTCCTGCTTAGCAGGAAACCCAATGAGGGGCTCGATCCCAGGACCCTGGGATCATGACCTGAGTTGAAGGCAGGTGCTTAGCCAACTGAGCCACCCAGGCACCCCCAAATGTTTATTTCTTACTAATGTGTTGTGGGTTAGCTGGAACTCTGCTCACATCACAACCCAGGGCTGGCAGAACACCCTCCATCTCAAGTGTCGTGGGCTCTGCACAGAGGAAAAAGGACTCGAGAGCATCTCGCTCTGGAATTAAGTGCTCTAGCTTGGAAGTGATTAGGATTACTTCCGCCTTTATCTTATTGGCCCCACCCGACCCCAAGGTGGCCAAGGGCACCATCCTACCCTGTTGGAAGGTGGACAGCCAGGGAGATTTGGTGAATAGCACTAGGGACCATTCTGAACATGTAAATATGGTGGGGAGGCTTCCAGGAGGGCAAGGATGCCTGACCTGAGGCCTGAACAATATGAGAGCTAATGAAGAGGAGGGGGAAAGGAAGGGCTTTTTAGAAGGTGCCCACAGCCTGGGGAGGAGGGTAAAAGGCAGCCAGTTTGGCTGGAGCCAGTGAGGGGGTGACATACAGTGTAAGGAAAGATGAGATGTGTGTAGTGGCCCATTGGTGCAGGCATGGTAGGCTGTGAAGGTAGTCAGTCTGATTCTAGGAGCAAGGAATGGCCATTGCTGGGGCTTCAGGCAGATGTAGGGTGTCCTGGATTTGCTTGAGCATTCAGGGAGAGCATTTCCAGGGACTCTCATGAAGGCTAATGAGGGGTGCCCTGAGCTGCTGCGGAAGGATGGGGGCCCCCTGAAACTGTGTCTCCCAAGACTGTCGCAGGCTAAAAGCTTTATTTTTATCTAAAGATAAGGTAAGATAAGATAGCTATTCTTATCTAAAGATAAGAAGAAATGATATTTTTATGTCTGAATAAAAAAAATTGAGCAGTATATATAAGTTTTAGGAATTCAGAAATATCAACTTAAATATTCCCCTCATGTCAACCAGTTAGTATAAGGAATCAGAATTACAGATTTTTTTAGGGGTTAAAATTGCTTCAGAAGCCACGGCCACAATCTCTGAAGCCTGGATTGTGGCAATAACGGGCTAGATGCAAACCAGTTTACCTCCTTTTCCTGGGTACACAGAAGGCCAGGTTTCCAAGCTTCCTTTGAAGTTAAGTAGATGCTGTGTGAATAGGTTCTGGCCAGTGAAATGTGGACAAAATGAACAACACTTGTAAGCCCGGCCTGAACATCCATACCTGATTCCAGTTCTTTCTGTCCCTTCTGCGGTGACCGTGGAAACCATGCTCCAGAGGGCATGCTGTACCCTCTAAGTCACTGCTTGGAAAGAAGCCCTGACCTGCATCTGATCATAATGTGAGCCAGAAATAACACTTTATCCTTATTCTGGGGTTTCTTTGTTACTATAGCAAAGCCTAGCCTATCCTGACTTACAGAATGACTTACAGGACTCCTCTAATAGAAGTAATATTTGCAAAGGCAATTTCACAACACAGAATGTGTCTGTATTCAGGGTTACCCTGTGGAGTTGTGTAGGTCAGCACCGGGCAGGATGGCCAGCCCAGGGGGCGGGTCAGGATCCACTCCATACCCGACTCACCAACCTAGTACCCTCCTATGAGGCTGTGTCCATGTGAAGGAAGCACATTCAAAATTGTGCAGTGAGGGGACATGTAGGCTAATGGCAGCTTTGTCTGCCCTTCTGCAGTGTCAGAAAAAAAGAAAGGGGAATATTTTCTCCAGTCTCCTTTCTTTCTTTAGCGGATGGGAGGAGCTGTAGTAAGGCCGAGTGCTGGAATTGCATTTATTAGTAATTATATTTTTTTAAAAAAGTAAGCCTTGGAATTTAAAAAAAAATTATGATGGAAAACCCCTCACCAAAGAGGATATACAGATGGCAAATAAGCAGATGAAAAGAGGGTCCATGTCAGAGGTCATTAGGGAAATGCAAATTAGAACAATGAGATACCAAGTCGCACATTATCAGAATGGTGAAAATCTGGGACACAGACACCAAAAAACGCTGGTGAGGATGTGGAACACCAGGATCTCCTATTTATTGCTGGTGGGAATGGAGAACCGCACAGTTGTTTTGGAATATGGTTTGTCAATTTCTTACAAAACTAAAACTCTCACCATACAGCCCAAGAAGGGCACTCCTTGGTATTTCCCCAAAGGAGTTGAAAATTTAGGTTCAGACAAAAACCTGCACACTGTTGTTCACAGCAGCTCTCTTTGTAAGTGCCAACATTTGGAAGCAACCAAGATGTCCTTCCATAGGAGAAAGGATAAACAGCAGTAGATTCAGACAATGGAAGATGATTCAGGGCTAAAAGGAAATGAGCCAGCAAAAGCCATGAGAAGACATGGAGGAAATTTACATGCATATGGCGAAGTGAAAGCAGTCAGTCAGAAAATGTGCCACACTCTACAATTCCAACTGTATGACATTCCAGAGAACGGAAAGTCTGGAGAGGGGATAAAAATGAGTGGTTGCCAAGAGTTAGCTGGGAGACAGGGATAAATGGGTGGCAAAATGACTATTTGATACTACAATGATGCATACATTTATTCAAATCCATAGAATGTACACATTGAGAGCTAACACTAGTGTGAACAGTGGACTTCGGGTGATACTGCTGTGCCCATGCAGACTCATGGATTGTGAGAGATGCACCCCTCAGGTGGCAGGTGTGGATGATAGGGAGGCTGGGCATTCACCAGATGTTGATAATGAGTGGGGAGGGGAAGTAGAGGCCATCTCTGTCCTACCTCGATTTTGCTGTGAACCTCAAACTGCTCAAAAAAAAAAAAAAAGTCTTAAAATTACAATAGGACAAGGAGGGACGACTGGGTGGCTCAGCTGGTTAAGCGTCTGGCTTTGGCTCAGGTCATGATCCCAGGATCCTGGAATCAAGTCCCACATTGGGCTCTCTGCTCAGTAGGGAATCTGCTTCTCCCTTCTCCCTCTGTTCTTCCCCCTGCTTGTGTGCACTCTCTCTCACTCTCTGACAAATAAATAAATGAAATCATTTTTTAAAAAATCAACAAGTTATTTTTAATTTCTTAAGGAATCTCCACACTGTTTCCCAAAGTGGCTGTACCAACTGCATTCCCACCAACAGTGGAAGAGGGTTTCCCTTTCTCCACACCCTCTCCAACACTTGTTGTTTCCTGTCTTGTTAATTTTGGCCATTCTAACTGGTGTAAGGTGGTATCTCAATGTGGTTTTGATTTGAATCTCCCTGATGGCTAATGATGATGAACATTTTTTCATGTGTCTGTTAGCCATTTGTATGTCTTCTTTGGAGAAGTGTCCGTTCGTGTCTTTTGCCCATTTTTTGACGTGATTATCTGTCTTTTGAGTGTTGAGTTTGGGGACTTTGTTATAGATGTTGGATATCAGCCCTTTGTCTGTAGTGTCATTTGAGAATATCTTCTCCCATTCCATGGGTTACTGGGTATTTACCCCGAAGATACAGATGTTGTGAAAAGAAGGACCATCTGTACCCCAATGTTCATAGCAGCAATGGCCACCATCGCCAAACTGTGGAAAGAGCCATGATGCCCTTTAACAGATGAATGGCTAAAGAAGATATGGTCCATATATACAATGGAATATTATGCCTCCATCAGAAAGGATGAATACCCAACTTTTGTATCAACATGGACAGGACTGGAGGAGATTATGCTGAGTGAAATAAGTCAAGCAGAGAGAGTCAATTATCATATGGTTTCACTTACTTGTGAAGCATGAGGAATAACATGGAGGACATTAGGAGAAGGAAAGGAAAAATGAACTGGGGGAAATCAGAGGAGGACACAAAGCATGAGAGACTGTGGACTCTGAGAAACAAACTGAGGGTTTTGGAGGGGAGGTGGAAGGTTGGGTGAGCCTGGTGGTGGGTATTAAGGAGTGCACATATTGCATGGAGCACTGGGTGTTGTGCATAAACAGTGAATCTTGGAAGACTGAAAAAATAAAATAAATTTTTAAAAAAGAAAAAAAATCAACAAGTAAAAAAAAACCAATATAACAAGGACAGAGCAAAACAGGATGGTTAAAAATGGAATATGGGGCATGTGGTGCCTTCCACAGCACTCGGATGTGGGGGGAAGAGGTGGCGAGGGCTGGCCTCACCGCTTCTCCCACTAGGTGATGGAAGCTTCTCATTGTCCAGCTGACCAAATGGAGAGTGGCTGCCACTCCCCATCCTTACCCATCAGGATCTCTGTGTTGCCAGAATCACCTTTTAATTTTTTTATTTTTTTAAGGATTTTATTTATTTGACAGAGACAGACAGCCAGAGAGGAAACACAAGTGGTGGGGGGGGGGGAGAAGGAGAAGCAGGCTTTCCGCCGAGCAGGGAGCCCAATGTGGGGCTCGATCCCAGGACCCCGGGATCATGATCTGAGCCCAAGACAGGTACTTAATGACTGAGCCACCCAGGAGCCCCAGAATCACTTTTTTAAAAAAAGATTTTATTTATTTGACAGACAGAGATCACAAGTAAGCAGAGAGGCAGGCAGAGAGAGAGAGAGAGAGAAAGGGGGAGCAGACTCCCTGCTGAGCAGAAAGCCTGATGTGGGGCTCGATCCCAGGACCCTGAGATCATGACCTGGGCCGAAGGCAGAGGCCTTAACCCACTGAGCCACCTGGGCACCCCCCAGAATCACATTTTTAATTGGACATCAGATCAAAGGTCTCCACTGCTCAAAAGCCTCCCGTGGCTCCTATCTCACTTCAGACAGAATCCAAAGCCCTCACTCTGGCCTACCGGGCCCTACAGGATCTGGCTGTGCTCCCTCCCTCTTGTCCTCCCTGCCCCAGTCAGCCCCATCCACCAAGTAGACACCCACTCTGGAGCCTTCATACACACTGCCTCTGCCCAGATACACTTGGGACCGGCTGAATGACAGCTCCCCCAAAGGGTTCTGCTCCAAACCACTGCATTCGTGAAAATGTTACCTTACTTGGTGGAGGGGGCTTTGCAGGTATGATCAAGGTCAGGATCTTGGGATGGGGACATTATTTTGGATTATCAGGTGGGCCCGATGTAATCCTGAAAGTCCTTGTAAGACTTGTAAGAGGGAAGCAGGAGAGTCACAGTCGAAGAAGGAGATGTGACCCTGGAATCGTTGGTCAGAGAGTCAGCCAGAGATCTGAAAAGGCCCCGATGTTGGCTTTGAGGATGGAGGACTTGTGAAGGAGCTGGAGGGGCGAGCATAGGATTCCCCGCCTTGAGCCTCCAGAGGAATCCAGCCCTGATGACACCTTGATTTTAGACTCAGTCAAGACCCAAATCAGACCCATTTTGGTCTTCTGACTTCCCGAACTGTACATCCAGTTGTTTCAAGCCATTCCGTTGGTGGTCATTTGTTATAGTAGCTGTAGGAACCCAATACCCACCGCCTCGAGACCCCTACTTGTCTGGCTCTTTCTCATTGTTCAAGGCTCATCTGAGCTCATCTGAAATGTCACCTCTTGAGAGAAGCTGTCCCTGGCGACTCTGGCTCATAAATATTTATTGAATGAATAATTGAAAACAGAAACATCCAGTTGACCCCGATAAAGGTTGAAGCAAGAGCCCACAGACTAACACCTGTGGGCTGATGTGTTTTATTTGGCTGGGGCTGTGTTTGAAAACATTTTTGAGCCAGTTTTTTTTTTTTTAAGATTTTATTTATTTATTTGAGAGAGAGGCAGTGAGAGAGCATGAGCGAGGAGCAGGTCAGAGGGAGAAGCAGACTCCCCGTGGAGCTGGGAGCCTGATGCGGGACTCGATCCCGGGTCTCCGGGATCATGACCTGAGCCGAAGGCAGTCGTCCAACCAACTGAGCCACCCAGGCATCCCTTTGAGCCAGTTTTTATGAGTTGAAACAACTTCACTCAGATATCTCAGTTTCAAGAAGGACGAGAAGCTCTCAGAGGAATGAGAGGCCTGCATTTGTGCCTGGTGGAAATCAGCTAGAATTTTCTGGCATGGCCCCAAGGTCCCCCCAACCCAGTATAAAAACTCCTATGCTGACTGCCGCAGCCCCCTCCAGGCCTTGCCCCTTGTGTATGGTTTCTGCTTGGCTCAGGCAGGCCACCGCATTAGCAACCCTGGCATCTCAGCTAGGAGTCCCCCAAAAGCAAATATGAAAATAGAAAGTATCAGCGAGGAGGCAGGAGGTAGGTATGAACCATCAGATGGAAATTTGAGAACTACAGAATACATTAACCCAAGTAAAAGGCTCACCAGACAGACTGAGGGGCAGAAGGGAGATGACATAGGAAGGTGTCAGCAAACTTGAGAGAAAATAGACGTTCTCTGACCCGCAAAGCAGAGAAGGTGGGAGGAAAATCTACAGTCTCAGGAGCCCGGGGGACAACAATAGCTCTGACGTCCATATCTTTGGAGTCCTGGGAGAGGAGAAGGAATGCTGGTGGGGGGGGATATTCGCAGAATCTAATCTCGGGGAGCAGGAGGGAGGGAGAGCAAGGCTGGGAAGGGGCTAACTCAATCCACAGCGCCTTAGAAGCCACTTAGTGCTGCACCTGCTGGAAGTTCAGTGTCACTGAGGACCCTTGGAGGGAATGTGTAGAATGTGGCCCGGACTTGGAGCTCCCACTCCCATGCCTTCTTAGATACGGGTGGTTCCCAGGGGCACCAAGCGCTCTGCTGTCAGCCTGGCCCATGCCCGGTGCAAGGGACCATCTGCATAACTGCTAAAGCTACAGGGGACCTCAGCGTGGGCTTGGGGTAAGGGGTGGGGGCGTCTTGGTTGCCTACCATGGCATAACAAATTACCAGACATTCAGTGTCTTAAAATAACATGCATGCGTGACACCCTGGTGTCTGCAGGTCAGGAGTGCAGGGTGGCTGGACTGGGTCCTCTGCTCAGGGCCTCCCAAGGCTGCAATGGAAGTGTTGGTCGGGCTGTGTTCTCATCCGGATGCTTGACTAAAGAACCTGCTTCGACTTTCTTCAGATCGTTGGCAGAGTTCACTGCCTTGCGGCCTCAGGTCCAAAAGACTACTTGCCACTCCCAGAGGCAGCTCACGGTCCCCGCCAAGCAGACGTGCTCAACATGGCCACGGACCTCATTGGGCCAGCAGGCCTCTCTCGCTCCCTCAGGCAAAAACAGAGCTTCATGTGACATAATCTAATCCAGGCCTGACATTCTGACACCTTCACAATGGGAAGAGGGATATGGTTGGAAAGAAGTCATAGGGGCCATTGTGGGGATTCACACAAAGGTGTGGACACCGGGAGGCGACAGTCGCTGGAATCACCTGAGGGTCTGCCTGTCACGGCAGGACACCGACTGCCTGGGCTATGAGTTGTGAACTTCTAGGCTGTGTGGACAGGCCTGTGCTTGGCTCTGGTTCCTCTGCCCCCAGCTACCACACAGTGTGCTCCTGTGGGTGCAGGACACTGGGGTTTCTGGGGAGCTGGTTGGGAGGGGCCCAGAGGTCTCCTCCCAAGTTTATCGTGTGACCTCAGGCCGGGCACTTGAACCCCCTGTGCACTGATGTTCTCAACTACAAGACGAGGTTCATAGGAACCCCATCCCCCTGGGAGGCTGTGAGAACATAATGTTCATGAAGGGTGTGAGTTCCAATCCTGCCAGAAAGTTCACAAATATTTCCCATTCCCGTCTTTGTGATTCTCTGCCTCTGCTTCCCAGTGGACCCCATTTAGTTCTCCACAAATGTCCCCCCATTCTGCAGGAATCTTTGTGTCCCTGGGCACCGCGTGAAGCCTAAAGTATTTTGGCAACAGTGTCTGGTAAGTGAGGAGTGAGCTCTGCCCTCCACTCAGGGGCAGAAGTTCTGTTCTGGAAGTTTCAGATCGGTCCTGTCGTGGCTTTACAATGGACTCTCGGGGCAATGAATTTTACAAGACATTAATATTTGATTTCTCCCTCTTGTACTCTGATGAACAGCATGTATAATTTCTGGGAACAGCCAGACTTGGTGATTCCCGTGGGCCAGCTGGGCCAGGCCCAGCGCCTTGTCCTGGTAGAGGGGTCTGTCTCTCCTTCTCAGGGGCCTGAGGGGGCTCTCTGCCCTGCAAGAGCCAGGAAGGGTGACGCGTGTCCAGTGGCCCTGGGCCACTCCCCTGGAAGCACCCTCTGCCTTGGAGAGAGATGGCTAAGCCCGAAGGCCCTAGGCACCAGGGGGGCAGAATGGGGGCAGGCGGCGAGCATGAAAAAGCAGCAAGCAGCCCAGAGCAGGTCTGCAGAGTCTTGGGGCTCCCCACCCCCATTCCATCTCAGCCCTTGTCCTTGTGGGAATGCAGTCAGGAAGGAGGCGACAGTTTATCAACTCCCAGAGACTCACCCTGCACATGGTCTCATTCCATCCCTCCCTCCCTGTGGGAGGAACATAAGATGTGAGCCAGGCCACCTGAGTTCACACTGGAGACCAGAGCCCCCAGCCCCCGCCAATCTCTAGACAGTAGTTTTGCCTCGGCTTCCCCATCTGTGGGACGGAGATCGATAATGAATTAACGGAGCAGGACCCAGAACAGGGAAGACGCGGCCTGGGCTGTAATTGTGGGTCTGTCTTGTGCCCCTGCCCAGGCCCACGCCCCGGCTGCTGTGGGAAGGCCTGTTCAGGGGATGAGGAAATGGGAGACCAGCTGTCCTGGGCCCTGGGGGCTCGCTTTATTTCACCAGCAGCACCTGGTCACTTCTATTATGCTGGGAAGGGTGGCAGAGCTTGAGCAGCAGGCCCACCAGGCCCAGAACGATGCCTACCAGCAGCATTAGCTTGAGCCCCTTGAGGACGGACCTGGCCTTCCCCTTCCGGGCCTCCCTTGACTCCAGCTGTGGTCTGGCTTCCTCTTGCTGGAGGGTCTCCGGCACATCCGGAAAGGGCCTGGGGTTGAAGCGAGCCATGAGCTCCTGCTTCACAAAGCACTTGTAAATGGCCGGCTCGAAGACCTGAAGCTGCCTGCCACCGTTGGTGGGTTCCAGAATGCTGCTCAAGACCTGGTTGGAGAGCTGGCCCTGCCAGGTCAGGGGTATGTCGTTGACTTCCCAGAGGATGGGCCTGCAAAGGAGGACAAGGTGAGCTGCAGCAGCCTGGGGCTGAATGGGGGACAGAGGTCGGGAAAGGATTCGGAGACAGGAACACCCAACAGGGCACCCCCTCCAGGAGTGCTGGGGGAAAGCAGGGACAGGCCGGCAGGGAGCTCAGAGCCCTCCCCCTCCGCCCCCGCCCTAAATGGGCCAGGGACATAGGTCTCTAGCTTTTTGAGGCTCCACGTTGTCATCTGAAAACTGGGGATGTAAAGATTTTATCTGTTTCACAGGGCTGTTTGGAGGAATGAGCCAGAACACTTGCCTACGTGATTGCCCCCCACGCCCCACCCCTGCTCTCCCTGCCTGGCCTCATTTTCTCTGTTCTTCCTCTCTCTCTCACTCTGCCCCAGCTGCACTGGCCTCCCAGGTGGACCGCCAGCAGGCTGGGCCCCATCCTGTCTCAGGGCCTTTGCCCCTCCCTCCACCAGGAGTGATCTCCCTCAGCACCCAGGGCTCCCTCACCTCCTTTCAGTCTCGGCAACTTCTCAGATGACTTCCCTGCCCTCTGTGTTTGAACCGATCTTCTCCTCCACTCCCATCTCCCCTCCCGGCCCTTAACAACTGCCACTTAGAATACTGTATGTTTTATTCATGTGATTGTTCATGGCTCCATGAGGGCAGGAATCTTTCCCAGTTTTGGTCTCCCCTGATCCCCGGTACTAAGAACAGTGTTTGGCTTATAAGCCCTCAGTGGAACCATGTAAGTGAACACGCAGATCAGGCCCGTATCACAGCCATCGTGGCTGGGGAACAGAAGGAGCACTCAATCAACAATATTGACGAGACCAATAATCCTACGAGGAAAAGCTAACACCTCTGAGAGTGTGGAACTTTCCTCAGACACTGTTGTAAGTACCTTTATAGAATCACAATGACCCCATGAGTCCAGGCTCCCACAAGACCTCCGGACTGACCTGGGGAGTGTCCTCACCAAGTGTGTGTTCTAAACCTCGGAATGTGACCTTATTTGGAAATCGGGTTGTTGCAGATGTGATCAGTTAAGATGGGGTCTGATGGAAGTGTCCCCAGGCTCTAAATCCAATAGGACCTGCGTCCTTTAAAGAAAAGGAGGAGACACAGACACAAACACACAGGGAAAAGGCCAAGTGGTGAGGGGCAGTTCAGGGACGTGGTTACAAGCTAAGGAAGGCCCAGGATTGCCCACCACTCCCAGAAGTGAGGAGGAAGCAAGAACGGGTTTCACCCAGCATCTCAGAGGGCATGGGGCTCTGGGGATGCTTCGACTTTGGACTTCTGGCCTCCAAAACTGTGAGAGAATACATTTCAGGTGTTTTAAGCCACCAGTGGAAAGCCCGAGGAAACTCATCCAACCCCCATTCAACAGACTGGGAGCCTGAGGCCCAGAGAGAAGCCACAGGCCCAAAAGCATACAGCTGGGAAGTATGGAGACCAGGCCTGGCTGAATCCAGAGTCCAAGACATAAACCTCACACGGAATGCCACTCTACCCAGCTCCCTAGAGACATGGCAGCCCTTGAAATCTCAGTGACCTCTCTTGATTCTTTTCTTTTCTTTTTTTTTTTTTTTTAAGTAGACTCCACCTGGGGTGCCTGGGTGGCTCAGAGGGTTAGACATCTGCTTTTGGCTCAGTCACAATCTCCAGGTCCTGGGATCGAGTCCCACATCAGGCTCCTTGTTCAGCAGGCAGCCTGCTTCTCCCTCTTCCTCTGCTGCTCCCCCTACTTGTGCTCTCTCTGTCTCTCTCTCTCCCAAATGAATAAATAAAAAGATCTTTAAAAAAAATAAAGTGGGGGGGGGGCGCCTGGGTGGCTCAGTGGGTTAAAGCCTCTGCTTTCAGCTCAGGTCATGGTCTCAGGGGCCTGGGATCGAGCCCTGCATCGGGCTCTCTGCTCGGCAGGGAGCCTGCTTCCTCCTCTCTCTCTGCCTGCCTCTATGCCTACTTGTGATCTCTATCAAGTAAATAAATAAAATCTTAAAAAAAAAAATAAAAAAATAAAGTGGGCTCCACACCCAGCATGGAGCCCAATGTGGGGCTTGAACTCATGACCCTGAGATCAAGACCTGGGCTGAGATGAAGAGCTGGATGCTTGACCGAACGAGCTGCCCAGGCGCCCCACCTCTCTCGGTTCTTCTCTGGGGTTCCCAACGACTGGCACTCGGGAACTGCTTGTTTGGCAAATGACATGGAGCAGGAGTCCCAGGCTAGAAAGCAGGGGCGTGTGCCCTTTCCCAAACTGTGGGGTCTTTGCAGAGACTATGTGCTACTTTTATACTTAAAGGAGGAAGGGAGACAAGAGAGTGTGGGAAAGAGAAGAAGTGCGGTCAGCGGGAATAAGGAAAAGAACACCAGATGGAGGGGGTGGGACTGTATTTGACAGAGCAGATGGCTGCAGAGGCCCCAAGAGTTTGCTTGGGCTCCCCCCAAGGTAGGGACTGTCACAGGCCCGTGGGGACAGAGGGTGGGGGGGATCCCCATGGTCAAGTGTGTAGGATTTAGGGTCACCATGGCTCCCCTTGGGCAAGGACTGCACCCCTCTGGACTGTAGTTGCCCCCCTCTCTTAAATGGCCCCCCTCGGAGTCACCTGTAGATAGATCCCAGGGGGCAGGTGAGCCACACGGACCCCAATTCCTCCCTGATCTCGAAGTTGTCGAAGGTGATGAAATCCACCGTGGATATTTTGCATGGGACCTGGCAGGCCTCCACCTGCATCTCTGGCCGCATGCGGCTGGACCACAGCTTCAGATCCCCCAGATAGAGCCAGCACGGCATGGGCTCCTGTAGCGGCTCCTTGATGTAGCAGTAGCCCAGCCGCTTCCGCTCCCCGGGCTCCCCGCAGCGGTTACAGTCCTGCCAGGGCTCCCAGCGGGTGAAGATGAGTTCCGCGCCACCCAGACTCAGGGTCTCGTTCTGCAGGGGCTTCTGGCCCAGACCTCTGTGGGTGATGTGTAAGGTGCTGACATCTTGGAAGTCAATCTCGTACTGCACCACTTGGACGCCGTTCCTGTCATGGCAGTGGTAGAAGCCCGTCTGGGAGGGCGCCGGGTCTTGGATGAGAATGCCGGTCCCGGGTATGATTTCTATGTTGGAAACACTAGAGACTTTGTTGGACCATCTGGCCTTGTCTTGCAGGAAGAAGAAGTACCACTGTGCCCCAGAAGAGTTGCAGGGCAGAAAGATGTCATTGTTGGAGAGGAGTGCTTTCTGGCATTGCTTCTCATTGGGACAGCTGAAGGTCGTGTGGAAGCCCAGCGCAGGGATGGCGAGGCTGAGAAGCAGCCACGGGGTGGTGAACATGATGGACTGGGACTGGGGCCAGCGGGCAGGGCACTCCCCTGGCCACTGTTAAGTCACCCCTGAAACCCTGGTTTCCTGGGGTCCACTGCATGAGTGTGTGAGGTCACAATCCCCATTTGATTGGTGACAGTGTGACAATGCTTTTTCATCTCTATTCTAAGTCCTCTATTCTGCTGCGATAGGAAGAAACTTAATTTGTCTCTTCAGGATTTTCTCTACCATCCCCTGGTTTGGAATTCAAGTATCACATGTGAGCATTGGATGCATTTCCCCCAAACACCAACTATGTTCTCGGCCCAATTCTGAGTGGTGGGCGTGGAGAGGTGAATAATTCCTCTCTGGTTACCAGGCAAAAGGCTCCACCTGCCTCAGGACCTTGGCACACACTGATCCCAGACTCTTTCCACAGATAGCTGCCTAATTCAATTCATTTTAAACAAATAAATATTTTTCTCAGGTGTCTCCTTCCCAAATCCTTTCCTAAACTTCTGCTCAGCCCTGAAATTAAAAATAATGATTGTGTGGGCTTGATCCGCCATCACTGACTCATTTCACAAATGTTTACGGAAGGCTTATCACTGGCCCTTATTCTAACTGCAGCTCTGAGCTGGTTGGACAAAGCCTCTTCCTTCTTTGGACTTACCCTCTAGAGACAGATGATAAGCAAATACATAATACATAAGATCAGATACAGTAGATTCTCCTTATTCATGGCAGTTATAACTGTTCTATAAAGTTGCTGAATTAGCAAATACTGAAACATTGTTCCCAGGAGAAATGCAGGCTTAAGGTCCTACAAGCCTTTGGTCATTACATTTTTGTCAACCGCTCAATACATAGACTTACTTTATGTGTATTTTCTTTAAAGACCTCTCATTTAATATATCTTGTTAATTCGTTAACATTGAACTTGTAACCCACAGCGCTATTAACTCATGGCTGAATAAAGCTTATCTGAGACACCTGTTTTCTTCACAAGACATGACACAGCCATCTTGTGCTTAGGGACATTGGCCAGCCCTTCAGCTCTGCCCAGGAGCCATTTTAAATAGCAGAATCAACAAAAAGTACAAAAATGCAACAACAACAAAAAGTGATGCTAAACAGACCATGAAAGGGATGCTAAGAAGACCATGAAACAGACCATTCCGTGGTAGGAGAGCTGGATCCAGAAGGCAGTGTCATGGTGTTGGATCTCCGCTGGGAGTGTGCACCGGTATGGGGCTCAACGTTTTCAGCACCCCGTGCACGTCTGCACATGACGACGACACCACGGTGGGCGTTGATCTGGGGGCTACCAGTGAATTTTAGCGAGTGAGTGAATTCTCAGGTATGGGTCCTTGAATAATAAGGATTGCCCACTAATTGCTAAAGAAAAGAAGAGAGCAAGGAAATGGGGATGGGAAGCGAAGGGTTGGTGTGTGGGTGTGAGCTATTTTAGGGACTGGGATCAGGCCTGTGTGAGCACTTGTGGAAGGGGTGAATTTCACAAACACTTGAATAAAGTGAGATAAAGGGCCATGTGGATATTTGAAGGAAGAATAATCCCAAGAAGAAGATTCCCAAACCCCTGATACAGCTGCCATATTTCAAGGGCATAGAAGTCAGAGTGACTAAGGGGTAGTGGACAAGAGGTAAGGCCAGAGGTTCACTTAGGTCTTTGCTAAGACATCCTGCCTCCCTCTCTCCCTGGCTCCTGTGGCTAGGGGCTCTCTTAGTGGTGTCCCTGTCCCATGTGGGGACCTCTACAGGCTGTGTTTGGGATAAGCTCTATGCTTAGTCTCTGGAACTTCTTCTATGGCTTTTTGCTGCCACTTTCACCCCAGGAGTGGGCCACACATCCCCTCTGTCCTCACATCTATTAAAACCATCTGGAGTGTCTGTCTGCTTCCCAGGACCTTCCCTCTACCTGAAACATATTAACATCTATACTTCTGATGTCTCCTCTCCATCTGCCCCCCACTCTTCCATCCAGGATTCTTTTCTAAACAGGTAAACAGGGCTATGGGGACCCTGTGTGATGCCCCACTTCTGATTTTCATATCTTCTAGGTGAGAAGCAACAAATTGGCTGGATCCAGCCTGGATAAATGTTTTCATTGGTCTCTCTAGGATGTTTTTATAATATTTAAATCAGTGACCAACATGTAAAATCCAAGAGATTTCATATGAGAATCCAGATTCCCTGCTATTCTTTAAATACCGTGGGTGAGGTTTCTGCTTACTGCTACAATTGAGAAGCTAATATCAAATTAATACTCTTGCTAACAACAACTACAGACTTTAAGGTAACTGTGATTAGTATATCCCGGAGATGACAAGATGAGGATTTTGAACCTATGTAGAAGAATCAAATGGAAATACTAGAACTAAAAAATAAAATTTCTGAAATTGAGAATTCACTAGAAAGGGGGGCAAGCTATTAGACACAACAGAAAAGAGGATCAAGGAAAAGAAAGATGGGCCCACAGAAAAATATCTATACTGAAGCATGCAAAAAAAAAAAAGATAAGAAAATATAGAAAAGAGTGTAAGAGACATATAAGACATGGTGAAAAGTTCTATCATTCATGTAAATGGAGACTTAGAAGCAAAGGAGAGACAGGAACATCAGTAATATTTTAAGACACCGAATGAAAACTTTCCAAAACTGATGAAAGACATCAAGCAACAAATTCAAGATGTCCTTCAAAACCTGTGCAGGATAAATATAAATGAAGCCATACCTAGGCATTTTATAGGAAAATGCTGCTACAAACCAAAGAGGAAATAATAAAAATGGCCAGAGTGGAAAAAGATACATGTTTTCAAAGTAACAATCATAAGACCCTACACTGACTTTTAAAAATTATTTTTATCATCATCATTATGATTATTAAGTAGGCTCCACACCCAGCATGGAGCCCAATGCAGAGCTTGAACTTATCACCCTGAGATCAAGACCTGAGATCATGATCCTACACTGACTTTTAAAAAGAAATGATGGGGGTGCCTGGGTGGCTCTGTCTGTTAGGTGTCTAGTTCTTGGTTTCAGCTCAGGTCATGATCTCAGGGTCATAGGATTGAGCCCCACACCAGACTCTGCACTCTGCAGAGAGTCTGCTTCTCTCCCTCTCCCTCTGCCCCTCCCCTTGAGTGCTCTCTCTTTCTCTTTTTCTCTCTCTCTAAAACAAATAAGTAAATCTTAAAAAATAAATAAAGCAATATTCAAATAAGTCATGGAAGCTAGAAGACAATGGAATGACACTTTCAAAGCACTAAAAGGAAATAACTGCCAAGCTAGAATTCTATATGTAGACTTCTATATGCCACAGTGAAAATATCCTTTAAAGACAGAGGCAAAAAATAAAGGTATTTTCAGATGAAAACTGAGAGGATTTACCACAGCAGAGCACACTAAATGTAGTACTAAAGAGAATTCTCCAGGCAGCAGGAAAATGGAAGCAAGGTAATGCAGGAATGAAAACTACCAAAGAGTAAATATGTGGGTAAAATTAAATGAATATCTAGAGTGTTTAAAAATAATGGCTTGTGGGGTTTAAAATATATTTAAAATAAAAATATTTGATCAAGAGCACAACAGATGGAAGGGGAACAAAGGGAGCAAAAGAGTTATAAGGTCTACATTGTCTAGGAAATGCTGCAAGTACAAATTCATATTATGTTCTAATGAGTGAGAATTGATTTTGTAATCTCTAGAGAAAATAAAAAGAATGCATATCTAATAAGCTAATAGAGGGGGAGATGGGGTAATTAAAAAATATCTGGTGAAAAAATATACTTGGTGAATCCAGTACTATGTTGAATAAAAGTAGTGAGAGTGGACATCCTTGTCTTGTTGCTGACCTTAGGGGGAAAGCTCTCAATTTTTCCCCACAGAATATGATGTTCACCATGGGTTTTTCATATATGGCCTTTGTTGAGGGCTTTTATCATGAATGGATGTTGGATGTTTTCAAATGCTTTTTTCTGCATCTACTGAAATGATCATATGGTTTTTATCCTTTCTCTAATTAATGTGATATCATGTTGATCGATTTGCAGATATTGGACCCTCTTTCATCCGAGAAACAAATCCCATTTGATCATGGTGAACAGAAAAGAAAACCCCCAAATAAATCCACAATTATATGATCAATTAATCTTCAACAAAGCAGGGAAAATATCCAATAGGGAAAAGACAGACTCTTCAAAAACGGTATTGGGAAAACTAGTCAGTTACGTGCAAAAGAATGAAACTGGACATGCAGAGAGTCTGGTTCTTCTTCTGCCTGCCACTTGCCCTGCTTATGCACACACACACACACACACACACACACACACACTCTCTCTCTCTCTCTCTCTCTCTGTTAAATAAATTAAAAACTTTAAAAAAATAATGAAACTGAACAACTTTCTTACACCACCCCCAAAATAAACTCAAAATGGGTCCTCAAAAGAGGACGGGATTAAGCCTAAATGCAACGGTATCAGTAATTACATTAAATGTAAATGAACTAAGTACTCCAATTAAAAGGCAGAGGTTTTAGGGGTACCTGGGTGGCTCAGTCGTTAAGCATCTGCCTTCAGCTCTAGTCATGATTCCACAGTCCTGGGATCGAGCCCCACATCAGGCTCCCTGCTCAGTGGGGACCCTGCTTCTCCCTCTCCCACTCCCTCTGCTTGTATTCCCTTTCTCACTATGTCTCTATCAAATAAATAAATAAAATCCTTAAAAAAATAAAAAGCAAAGATTTTCAGACTGAATACCAAAACAAAAACCTAAATACATACTTTTTAAGAGATTCATCTTAAGTAAAAGATAAAAGTTGAAAGTAAAGACATGGGAAAATAACATTCAAACACTAAATAAAAGAAAAGTGGCGTAGTAGCTATACTGGTAACAGAAAGTAGATATAAAGGCTGAAAGTATTAATAGAGATTACAGGAGACATTTTATAAGATGGTTTACTCCAATAGGAAGTTATAATGATCTTAAGTTTGTGTGAACCTAAAAATTATAAAGCAAAACCTTATAGTAACTAAATTTTAAAACAAAGAAATCTACAATGTAACAATCAAAAAATTTAGTAAAGATATAGAAGATTTGAGCTATATGATATAAATTTGATCTTATATATATGTAACACTGTGCTCAACTTCAGAGCATACTTTTTTTTCATATTCATATGAAATATTTGCCAAAAGTAACCAGGTTCTAGGTCATAAAACAAATCTCAATAAATGTTAAAGGAAGAGAATCACATTCTAGGTCAGTGGAATTAAGTTAGACACAAATGACAGTAAGATAACGAGAACATCACTAGATATGTGATACTTATAAAGTGAAATGTTTAAATAACTAATGGATCAAAAGAGAAATCACAATTGAAAATATAAAGTATTTTTAACTGACAGATATTTAACATCAAAACTTATAGGATGCAAGTAAGTTTTACTTAGGGGGGAAATTTCCAGCCTAAATATATATTTTGAGGGGGGAGGGAAAGGATAAAAACTAGGGATCTAAGCAAGTATCTCAAATAACAGTAATCAATTAGAGAGAAAACAAAACTATAATAAACAAAACCAATAAATGAAAAGCTGGTTCTTTAAAAGATGAATGAGACTGATAAAGCCCTAGCAAGATGAATCAAGGAAAAAAAGCAGGAAGAAGGCCTAAACAATGAATACTAGTAATGGAAAAAGAGATATTACTATATATCTTACATAAAAAGATAATCAGATGATATTGAAGGCAACTTTTGACCAAAACTTACAAAAATTCAAGGGTGCCTGGGTGGCTCAGTTTGTTAAGTGTCTACCTTCGTCTTGGGTCATGATCCCATGTCCAGGGATTGAGTCCTACATCGGGCTCCCTGCTCAGTGGGGAGTCTGCTTCTCCCTCTGCCCTTCACCCTGCTTGTGTTCATTCTTGCTCTCTCTTTCTCTCTGTCTTGAACGGGTAAATGAAATCTTTTTAAAAAATGGATACATTTATTGAAAAGCTTAATAGCACTGGCACAAGTAAAAAATCTGAACTGTTCCATATTTACAATGAAAGAAATTGAATCTGTAATTAAAAAGCTATCCACAAAAAACTGTCTAATGCCAAAAAACTTTACCACTGAATTTTTCCAAAAATTTCTTAACAATTAAGAAATGTCACCAATATTCAAAATCTTTCCAGAAATATAGAAAGATGAAACACTTCCAAATTTCTGTGAGGCCTGCATCACCTTAATACCAAAACCGTATAAGGTTATTACAACTAAGGAAAATATCAGGCCAATATCTTTCATGAACAAGGGCACAATATCCTAAACAAAATATTAGCAAACTTTCTCCAATGATAAACAAAAAGAATAAATATCATGATCCCATTGGGTTTATCCCAGGAAGGCGGGGTTGGATTTACATATGAGTGCAATAAATGTGATTCACCATATTAACATAATAAAGGAGAAACCCATATTATCATCTCAGTAGATGCAGAAAATGCATTTGATAAAATCAACACTCATTCATGGATCAAAACTTTTGGAAAACTAGGAAAAAAAGGGAATTTTATTAATCTGATAGTTTTTCTACTAAAAACCTAAAGCAGTATTATATTTACTAGTAAAATATTAAGAACAACATAGCATGTCTGCCATAAGGTTCTCCACTCAGCATTTTACTGGATGTAAGTGAATTTAGCAAAACAATTTGATACAAAGTCATATACAAATACCGAATATAGGGATGCCTGGGTGGCTCAGTTGGTTAAGCGTCTGCCTTCGGCTCAGGTCATGATCCCAGGGTCCTGGGATCGAGTCCTGCATTGGGCTCCTTGCTCAGCGGGGAGCCTGCTTCTTCATCTGCCTGCTGCTTCCCCTGCTTGTGCGCTCTCTCTCTGACAAATAAATAAATGAAATCTTTTTTAAAATGCCAAATATATTTTTATAGACCAACAACAAACAATTAGAAGATGAAATTTAAAAGATACAATTTTTCTCTCTAACTGCCCCTCCAAAGATAACAGGCACTCACCTGCAACCCTGCCCGAGCTGATGGGTGCCCCCAGTACTGTGCACTCTGCCTGCCTCATGATAACTAGCAGCTACATACAGTTGACACAGGGGATTCCCCTTGATTGCCTAGTCCTGGTGGCTGGTTAGGGTGTGTGTGTGTGTAAGGGTTTGTGTTTCTGGGTCCCAGGGGACTGAAACAATTGGAGAGACAGTTGTTGGCAGGCTACTATCCCCAGGGCACTCCACAGTCAGCAGACTGAAACACAATGCAGTCTTCCTGTGAAAAAGACCTATTTAGTCATCCTAGAGTTTTAGCCTGAGGGCCAGGCTTCTAGTTTCCCACACATCTAGAAGCTATGAAGAGGTTTTCAGGGAATGTAGACCAAGGAACACCAGCTATGTGCTCTCCCTTGGTCTCACTACAGTTCACTGTTACCTCCAGGAAAGGAGATTATATACTCACCTGGAGCCCCAATTTTCACTACTCTAACACTAGGGACACCTGTAGATCACCTAGTCTAGAGGCCAGCAGGGTTTACAATTGCAGCCCCATAGGACTATATAAATTTGCCTAATTTAAAAGCTATTGCCAGAGGGTCCGTCTTCCAATCAGCCAGAAACTAGGTGCTGACTGAGATTCCTCCCTTTGACACTCTGACAGGTCTTGGCACACCCTCAACAACTGAGACCTACTGAGAATAAGACAGATTGCTTGGACAATCACAAAGGTATGAGAGAAAACCAAGAACTAGGACAAGATTGAATGGTAAAAGTTCATCTCCTACACAAGGTCATTTTTTCAAGACTGGGAGACGTAGGTGTTTCACCTAATACTTAGATACAAACTCAAATAGTTGAGCAAGATGAGGAAACAGAAGAGTTTTTTCCAAATGAAAGAACAAGATAAAACTTCAGAAAAAAAAGAAAATAGAGATAATTAATATACCTGACAGAGTAAGTGTTCAGAGTAATGGTCATAAAGATACTCAGGAGAAGAATGGGGGAACACAGTGAGAACGTCAACCAAAAATGAATAATAAATAAAATCTAAAAAGTACCAAACAGAAGCCACAGAACTGTAAACAATAACTGAGCTGAAAATATACTATCGGGTTAGAAAGATTCAACGGTAGATTAGATAAAACAGAAGAAAGGATCAGTGATCTGGAAGACAGGGCAGTGGAACTCACAGACAGAGCAGCACAAAGAAAAAAAGAATTTTGAAAAGTAAAGATAGTTCAAGGGACCTATAAGACAATATCAAAAAGAATAACATTCACATTATAGGAGTCTCAGCAGGAGAAGAGAGAGAGAAGGGACAAGAAAGTTTATTTGAAGAAAATAATGGCTGAATCCCAAAAAGTTCCAAAAAGAGACGACCTCAAAGAGATCCATATGAAGACAGATTTATAACTAAAATTTCAAAAGTTAAAGATAAAGAGAGAATCTTAAAAGCAGTGAGAAAAAAAACAACGTGTTACATACAAGGGACCCCCCCCCCCCAATAAGACCATCAGCAGATTTTTCAGCAGAAATATTGCAGGACAGAAGAGAGTGGTGTAATATATTCAAAATGCTGATTGAAAAAACTTCCAACCAAGAGTACTCTACCTGGGAATGTTATCATTTAGAACTGAAGGAGAGAAAAAAACAGTTTTCCAGACAAGCAGAAGTTAAAGAAGTTCATTGCCACTAAACCAGCCTTATGAGAAATGTTTAAAAAAAAAAAAAGTCCTTATGCTGGAAAGAAAGGGCACTAATTAGTAACATGAAACAAACGAAAGTAAAAATCTCACTGGTAAAGATATCTATATATCTATATATATAGATATATATAACATAGTGGATTAATCACAAAGTTAGTATGAAGGTTAAAAAGCAAAATTAGCAAAAATAACTATACTCATAATAATTAGCTAAGGGACACACAAAAATAAAAGATGTAGAATGTGATATCAAAAACATAAAATGGAAGTAAAAATGCAGAATTCTAGAATGTGTTCAACTGGGGCACCTGGGTGGCTCAGTAGGTTAAGCATCTGCTTTTGGCTCAGGTTATGATCCCAGTATCCTGGGATCAAGTCCCGCATCAGGCTCCCTGCTCAGCGGGAGAGGCTCCCTGCCTCTCTCTCTCCCTGTATGTGCGTTCTCTTTCTCAAATAAATAAATCTTAAATTTTTTTAAAAAATGTGCTCAACTTAGCTTGCTATCACCTTAAAATAGACTATTATATATATAGGCCATTATATATGAAGCTCATGGTAATCACAAAGCAAAAAACAAAAGATGAGAAAGGATTCTAATCATAACACTAAAGAAAGTCATCAAACAACACAGGAAGAGAGCAGGGAACAGAGAGGAAATACAAAACAGCCAGAAAACAATTAACAAAATGAGAATAAGTACATATCTATCAACAATAACTTTAAATCATTAAATGGACTAAATTCTCCAGTTGAAAGTTGTAGGGGGTACCTGGGTGGCTCAGTCAGTTAAGCATCTGACTCTTGATTTCAGCTCAGGTCATGATTCAGGGTTGTGAGATCAAACCCTGTGCTGGGTTCTGCACTGGATGTGGAGCCTGCTTAAGATTCTCTCTCCCTCTCTTTCTGCCCCTCCCCGGCTCTCTCAATCTCTCTCTCTCTCTCTCTCTCTCTCTCTTAAAAAAAAAAGACATAGAGTGGCTTCATGGATTAAAAAAAAAAGAAGAAAATCCAGACCCATTTATATGCTACTTACAAGAGACTCACTTCAGATGTAAAGTTACACACAAACTAAAAGTGAGGGGATAAAAAAGATGTTTCATGCAAATGAAAGCAAACAAATGAAAGGCTAGTAGCTATACTTATATCAGACAAAATAGATTTTAAAATAAAGACTATGACACCTGGGTGTCTCAGCTGGATAAGCATTTGCCTTCAGCTCAGGTCATGATCCGAAGGTCTTGGGATCAAGCCCTGTGTTGGGCTCCCTGCTCAGCAGGGAGTCTGCTTCTCCTTCTCCCTCTGCCCTCCCCTCCATGTTTGTGTACTCTCTCTCAAATAAATAAATAAAATATATATTTTTTAAAAGACTGCAATAAAAGAGAAAGATGGACATTACATGATGATAAAGAGTTCAATACAACAAGATATAACATCTGTAAATATTAATGCATTCAATACAGGAGCACCTAAATATATAAAGCAAATATTAACAGGGAGAAACTGGCAGTAAAACAATAGGAGGGGACTTTAATATGCTACTTACATCAATGGATTGATGATCCAGACCGAAAATCAATAAGGAAACATCAACATTAAATGACACATTAGACAAGATGGACTTGATAGATATGTAACAGAACATTCCATCCAAAGTAGTAGAGTATACATTCTTCTTAAGTGCACATGGAACATTCTCTAGGATAGATTAAACGTTAGGCCACAAAGCAAGTCTCAATAAATTAGAGGACTGAAATCATATCAGGCACCTTTTCCAACTACGATACTAGGAAGCTAGAGATCAATTATAAGAAGAGAACTAGAAAAAAATCACAAATATGTAGAGATTAAACAACATGGTACTGAAGAATTAGTGCATCAATGAAAAAATGAAAGGAGAAATCAAAACACCTTGGGACAAAAGAAAATGGGACTACAACATACCAAAATCTATGGGATATAGAAAAAGCAGTTCTAAGACAGAAGTGCATAGTGATACAAGTCTACCTCAAGAAAAAAAGAAAAATCTCAAATAAGCAATCTTACTTTACTGAAAAAGACCAAATGAAACCCAAAGTTAGTAGAAGGAAGGAAGAAATAAATTTCAGGGCAGCAAAGAAATGAAATGGAAACTAAAAAGACAGTGGAAAGGACAACATAACTAAGAGCTGATTCTTTGAAAAGATAAACCAAAATTGATAAACCTTAAGCTAGACTCACTAAAAAAAGTAAAAGGGCTCAAATAAATAAATCAGAAATGTAAAAGGAGAAGTTACAACTGATACCACAAAAATATAAAGGATCATGGAACGCCTGGGTGGTATAGTCAGTTAAGCGTCTGACTCTTGGTTTTGGCTCAGGTAATCACCTCAGGGTTGTGAGAATGAGCCCCACATGGGGCTCCACATCCAGTGTGGAGTCTGCTGGAGATTCTCTGCCCCTCTCCCTCTGCCTGTCCCACTTGTACACATTCTCTCTCTTTAAAATAAATGAATAAATCTTTAAAGTTTATATATAAAGGATCATGAGAGACTACTGTGTACAATTATATGCCAACAAATTGGAAAACCAAGAGGAAGCAGATAAATTTCTAGAAATATAAAATCTCCCAAGACTGGATCATAAAGAAACAGAAAATCCCAAAAGACTGGTTACTAGTATGGAGATTGAATCAGTAACCTAAAATCTCCAAAAAACCAAAAGTCCAGGACCAGAAGGTTTTGCTGGTGAATTCCACCAAACATTCAAAGAAGATTTAATACTTATCCTTCTCAAACTCTCACAAACATTTCAAGAGGAAGGAATGCTTCCAAACTTATTTTTAGAAGAAGAATGAGGGGAGGGAGGGGAGGGGGGAGGAAGAGGAGGAGGAAGGAGGAGGAGAGAGGGAAGGGAAGAAGGAAGGAAAGGAAAGGAAAGGAAATGAGAAAGGAAAGAAAAGGAAAGGAGAAAGGAAAGGAAGAAAGGGAAAATTAATTACAGGCTAATCTAATGAACACAGATGCAAAAATCCTCAAGAAATTCAACAATACATTAAAAGGATCATAAACCATAATAGAGTGAAATCTATTTTAGGGATGCAAAGATGATTCAACATCCACAAATCAACCAATGCAATACACCACATTAACAAAATGAAGGATCAAAGTCATATGATTATCTCAGTAGATACAGAAAAAGCATTTGACAAAATTCAACATCCATTTGTGATAAAAATTCTCAAAATGTGAATAGAGGGAATGTACCTCAACATAACAAAGACCATATACAACACACCTACGGTTAACATTATACTCAATGGTGAAAAGTTGAAAGCTTTTACTCTAAGATCAAGAAAAAGACAAAGATGCCCACTCTCCCCACTTTTATTTAACATAGTACTGGAAATCCTAGACAAAGCCATTAGACAAGAAAAAGAAAGAAGACATCCAATTTGGAAAGGAAGAAGTAAAACTATCACGGTTTGTGGATAGTATGGTTTTATATATACAAAACCCTAAGTACTCCACCAAAAAACTGTTAAAATAAACAAATCCAGTAAAGTTGTCAGGTATGAAATCAATGTACAAGAATCAGTTGCCTTTCTATACATTAACTATTATTGGAGAAATTAAGAAGATGACCCCATTTACATTTGCATCAAAAAGAAAATATCTAGGAATAAATTTAACCTAGGAGGTGAAAAACTTGTACACTGAAAACTATAAGTCACCAATGAAAGAAATTGAAGGAGACACCAAAAAATAGAAAGATATTCTGTGCTCATGGATTAGAAGAATTAATATTATTAAAATGTCCATATTACCCAAAGCAATCTATAGATTCAAGGCAATCCCTACCAAAATTCCAATGGCATTTTTACAGAAATAGAACAAATAATTCTAAAATTTGTGTGGACCCCCTAAGGCCCCAAATAACCAAAGCAATCTTGAGAAGGAACAAAGCTGGAGGCATCACACTCCCTGATTTCAAACTATACTGCTATCGTAATCAAAATAGTGTGGTACTGGCAAAAATAGACACATAGATCACCAGAATAGAATAGAGAGCCCAGAAATAAACTCACATGTATATGGTTAATCAATTTATGACAAAGGATCAAGAATATGTAATAAGGAGGGGTGACTGGGTGTTTCAGTCAGTTAGACATTTGCTTTCAGTTCGGGTCATGGTCCCAGGGTCCTGAGATCCAGCCCTGCATTGGGCTTCTTGCTCAGTGGGGAGTCTGCTTCTCCCTCTCCCTCGGCCTGCAGCTCCCCCTGCTTGTGCTCTCTCTTTCTGTCAAATAAATAAATGAAATCTTTAAAAAAAAAAAAAAGGAAAAGCTGATAAATTGGACTTCATCAAAATAAAAAAAACTTAAAAAAGAAAAAGAGGAAAGGACAGTCTCTTTAATAAATATTGTTGGAAAAAAATGGACAGCTACATGCAAAAGAATGAAGCTAGACCCCTATGTTACACAATACACAAAAATTAACTCAAATGGATTAAAGACCCAAGTATAGGACCTGAAACCATAAAACTCCTAGAAGAAAATATAGTCATTTAGCTCTTTGACATTGGTCTTGGCAACAAATCTTTGGATTTGACTCCAAAAGCAAAAGGCAACAAAAGTAAAAATAAACAAGTGGGACTATGTTAAGCTAAAATGCTCTATTCAGCAAAGAAAACCATCAACAAGATGAAAAGGCAACCTACGGAATAGGAGAAAATATTTGAAAAATATTTTTCCAATAAGGGGTTAGTATCCAAAATATATAAAGAACTTATGCAACTCAATAACAATAGCAAAAATAAACAAACAAAAACAATAATAAAACAAAAAAACCCCAAAACCCAAACAAAAACCCCCCAAATAATCCAATTGTAAAACTGAACAGAACATCTGAATAGACCTTTTTCCAAAGAAGACATACATTTGGCCAACAGGCACATGAACAGGCAGAGCCTCAACATCACTCATCATCAGAGAAATTCAAATCCAACCCACAGTGAGATATCACATTACACCTGTTAGAATGGTTATTATTTAAAAGATAAGAAGAGGTATGCAGTGGTGAGAATGTACAGAGAAAGCAACCCTTGTGTACTGTTGGTAGGAATGCAAACTGGTGCAGCCACAATGGAAAACAGTATGAAGGTTCATCAAAAAAATTTAAAATAGAGCTACCATATGAACAGCAGTTCCACCCCTGGGAACTTATCTGAAGGAAATGAAAACACTAATTTGAAAAGATATATGTAGCCTTACGTTCACTGCAGCTTTATTTGCAATTGCCAAGATACAGAAACAACCTAAAGGCCCATCAGTGGTTGAATGGATAAAGAAGACATAGTGTATATGCATAGCAGACTACTATCAGCCATTAAAAAAGAATGAAATCTTGCTATTTGTGACACTATGGGTGGGCCTTGAGGGAATTATGCCAGGTGAAATAAATCAGACAGGGGCACCTGGGTGGCTCAGTGGGTTAAGCCTCTGCCTTTGGCTCAGGTCATGATCTTGGGGTCCTGGGATCGAGGCCCGCTTCAGGCTCTCTGCTCAGCAGGGAGCCTGCTTCCCCCCTCTTTCTCTGCCTGCCTCTCTGCCTACTTGTGATCTCTCTGTCAAATAAATGAATAAAATCTTTTAAAAAATAAAATAAAAAACTAAGCAAATGAACAAACAAAATAGATATGAAGAACAAATGGTTGGTTGGTGGAGGAGAGGAAAGTTGAGGGGTGGGTGGACTGGGTGAAGGGAGTTAAGGGGTACAAACTTCCAGTTATAAAATAAATAAAAGGAGATGTAATGCACAACATGCTGACAAAGGTCAATAATATTTTGTTGCATATTTGAAAGCTTTTAAGAGTAAATCTTAAAAGTTCTTATGACAAGAAAAATTTTTTTGTAATTTTGTACAGTGATGGATGGTAATTAGACTTATTGTGCTGATTATTTCACAGTGTATAGAAATCTTGAATCATTACATTGTACATTGAATCATTACATTGTACATTGTACAGTGTATAGAAATCTTGAATCATTACATTGTACATTACATTGTACACAACGTATATAATGCCATATTTCAATTAGTTGAAATGTTAAAGTCATTTTGTCAAATTATGTTGAATGTTAAAGTCAAAATGTCAAATTACTAATATAATGTAAAATTATATTAGTTTCAGGTGTACAACATAATATAATATACAACATAATATAATAACATATATTATATTATAATACTATGTATAATATGTATTATGTGTGTGTGGTAGTTATAATTTATGTCTATGACTTGAATCGGATTTTAATATCAGGTATATTAAAATTTTGTCAATAGTCAAAACACTGTTTATAACCTTGGATTATTTTATTTCATGTACCAACTTATTAAACCATGCAAAATAGCCATAAATAAAGACACAATTTGTGATAACATGAAAAATCAATTACTCAGGAATAAATATAATAAAATATACGTAAGATTTCTATATTAATAACTGTACATTACTGGGAGAAATTAAACAAAGCTTACATAATGGAAATATTTATGATGTTCATGGATTAGAAATCTGCATATTATAATATATTGATTCTACCCAAATTTATCTTTAGTTTCAACGAAGTTCCAATTTATTAAAAAACAGGATTTTGGGGGGATGGAAACTACAAGATTCCAGAATATTTATACAAAAGGCCAAGAATAATCAAGACAATCTTGAAGAACAAAGCTGGAAAATCTATACTACCAGATATCATGACTTTTATAAAGGTATAGTAATAAAAATGCTGTGACATCGGTGCAAGGACGGACAGACAAATTGTATCCATCAGAGTCCAGTGAGTACACAGAAACAACACTAGTGATGATGTTGGCATGAATGACCAAAGCCAAGATTTTACATTTGGTCACTCCTGAATATCAGGTGCCTAGGAGGGCAGAGGCTCAACCTTTCCAGTCCCTGCTGTGTCCCCAGCACCACCTGCTCATGGTCTGCTCGGAATGGACACAAGCAGTTCCTACTGAATGAACCTCTGGACAAGCCAGTGAAGAGACCCCTTCCTGGACAGACTGACCATGAACGCTTATGGACTGGGAGACAGAGCCTGCGTTTCCTTTGGAAGACAAACCCCTGCCCCGGGGGATACAGGAGACAGAGCCTAGGCAACGGTCAAAGGCAGGGCTGATGCCCTGGTCTGATCACCTGTAGATGGAGGCCAAGGGGCAGGTAAGCCACATGTTGTTGGTCAACTTGCCCAATGGGTAAATGTCAAAAATGAAGTATGGCTGGTTGGTTTCCTTGACATGGTCGCAGGGTGCAAGACAGGCTTCCACCTGCAGTTCGGTCCGCAGACGGCTGGAGTGAGTCTTCTCCCCTCTCAGGTAGAGCCAGCACGGCATGGCTTTTTCCTGGGGCTCCTCGATGTAGCAGTAGCCCAGCCGCTTCCGCTCCCCAGGCTCCCCACAGCGGTTACAGTCCTGCCAGGGCTCCCAGTGGGTGAAGACGAGCACACGACCACCCAGACTCAGGGTCTCGTTCTGCAGGGGCTTCTGGCCCAGGCCTCTGTGGGTGATGTGCAGGGTGCTGACATCTTGGAAGTCAATCTCGTACTCTACCACAAGGGCATTGTCACGGTCCTGGCAGTGATAGAGGCCTGTCTGGGAGGGCTGAGGGTTGGTCAGTTGAAGGCTTCCCCCAGGAAGTTTCTTTATGTTCGGCACAGAGGAGAGCAGGAAGGGATCTTCCCCCAGAATGGAAGAGAAGTACCAGAGTGCCTTGGGGTAGTCACACTGCAGGACAACATCATTGCCCGAGACTAGGGCCTGCTGGCAGAGACTCTTATAGGAACATCTGATTAATATCTCTGCCCACAGAGTGGGGAGAGAAAGGCTAAGCAGCCACAGGGGGGCCACCATGGTAGCCTGCTACAAAAGGATGCTGGGAACCACCCTGGGCATTATGAAGTCACCCACAGAACTCAGGCTTCAGCCCTGAGTGGAATGAAACCTGGTCCTGCCGCACTTTCTGGAGACACAGAAATCACTGGTCTGTACCATTTCTAAAATCCACTGTGGAAATACAGCAAGGTCCTCCTGTCTCGTAACTGGGGAGGACTGCTTCATTAGCAAAGCACCAGATCAGCTCATGGAGGTGGGATGGAGGTGTTTTCTAAGTCTTTGGTCCCTGTGCTCATGTCTCCCTTCTCCAGAGAGATAGCTCTTTTTCCATTACTGACCTTGGCTGCATCTGAGGTAGCATTGAGAGAGGTGTCTTCCTTCCCTCATGAGCAGTGTTTTTGGCCTTCTCCCTGCCTTCCAAAGTTTGGGATCTAAGGATTCTTAAAAACCTCCAGCCAACTCCATTGCAAAAACCCACATCTGCAGTTTGGCTCAAGATATTCCCCATCTCTCTTCCTCTCTCTTTCTCTGTCATTGCAGAAACACTGTTATCAGGCATCTGTGGAGAGCCATATTCTCCATCTCTCTCTCATTGAGCCATTTTGCCTACCTGGGAGTATCTTAAGGATTTTCCAGGAGTATCTTAATTCATTCAGAGATTTTAACAATGGTTAATAATGATTTAATTCAGGCTGTACCCTTGATTTTATCCTTGGCAGAGTCTGAGTGCTAATTGCATTTTGTCTCTCAAAGGTCTTCCCAATTTTTGGCCAATTTTAGTGAATTTTCACTCCTATTCTGTATTCCAACTGCTTCCCTCAAAGCTGCAAATTCATGAAGTATATTATTTTGCCTTTAAAAGTATCTCAGGCAACAGTTTCCATCCTGCTGCTTTCAAAAACATTTCCTTGTTCCCTTTGCTCTGTGTCAAAGCCAGTGGCATGCATTTTTATTTTTGGTTACAACAGCATGTCACTCCTGACACTGATTTCTGTGTCACTCAAGATAGTCTATTTGCTTCTATAGCAAACTTACCCCAAATCTCAATGACTTGCAAAAACAAATGTTTATTTCTCACTCAAGCTCCTTGTCCATGGTGTGTTGGCATTATAATCACTCAGGGAACCAGGATAATGGAGCAAAGCCATCTCAAACATTTCTAGTTTCATGCCAGAGGAGGAAGAAAGAGAGATCTGTAGGATTTCGTGTCTACCACTAAATGCTCTGGCCTTAAATGACATTGTCACTTGCTCACAAACCACTGGCCAGAAACAGTTACAGGGCACTACCACCAATCTACCAACCCAACAAAGGAAACAGAATTCTACACGCCCAGGAAACCTTTGGCAAAAGGAAATTGGTAATGATTACTGCAGTTGATTTTACTATGAGGAGTATTCTTTTATATCATAAAGTTGAGATCATTTTATCCCATCAGATCTCCTAAAGTCTCATTGGCCAGGATTAGGTCCCATGTACAGACCCACACCAATCTCCAAGAGAAAATAGAATTTCCATGATTGGCTTAACAATCAGATTGTGTCTCTAGGACTGGGGAGGTATGACCTTCTCTGACTACAGAAGTCATTGAAGACAAACAAAATCAGGGCTTTGTACATAGGGGAGATGTAGAAGAGAATGCTTGTTTGGTGAGAGTAATTCTATGTTATCTAGAAGCTGGAAGAGGAGAATGTTTTGGTATTTTGTGGCTTGGACCATGTTCTTGTCTTGTCTTGTCTTTTCAGACATGATTATAGATTGATCTCATCTCAGCTTTGTCTTGGTTCACAATAGTCACAGCCCACAGAGAGGCTTTGTGTGATGTTGGTGTGCTGTGGAATTGTTTATGTTCAACAGCATAACATGATCTAGATGTAAGTTCTAGGCTAGCTTCTAGGAACACCAACACTGTTATTAGTGTCGGGTCATCACCCAGCTATCAGGGGCTGTTTTTTCTCTTTCTCAGACATTTAAAGAACTTCAGTGAAGTCTCTTCCTGCAATGGAATCCTGATCAAATGGCTTTCTCTTTGGGAACTGGTTTCCTCATTTTCAAAATAGGGATTTTAATAGTACTGGCTCCAAAGGGCACTTATGAAGATTTGATGAGATTTTGTAAATAAAGTGATCACCCAGTGTTGTTATTGGGGAATGCATAAGAAGGACCTTGTCCTCTAAATATCGGGGTTCTATATTCTGGTTGCATATTACTACCTCTGATCACAGAAGTGCAGACACAGAAGCAGACCACCATTGGTTTGACCCTCATTGGCTGAAGCAGCTCCCAGATTTAAAGGGACAGCCTCTGGGTTTTCTCCCACTTTTCCCCCTTTTGGAAGCCAGACATTTAGGGATTAGGAGATTTGTAAGCAACCATACATAATGCAGGGGAACTTAGAAAGTCATTGCTTGAGCCCAGGGAAAAATGCAAACTCAGAAGAGATCTGAGATGAACCCTAAGTTTTCACCTCAGGCAGATCCCCAGCATAGAGTTACCTTACGAAAACAAATATTGCTAGTAAGCCCTGGGGAGGGGAGGGAAAATATGATTTCCAGAGTTACCACATTATAAGATTCAAATGTCTGTTTTTGACAACAACAACAACAACAAAAATCATAAAGTGTAAAGAAACAGAAAAGTATGGCTCATTCAAAGGAAAAAACATCCCCAAGGAAGCCCAGGTGGTAGACATACCAGACAAAGACTTAAATAGTCTTAAAATGCTCAAGGAGCTTGAGAAGATATGGTGAGAGACAGGAAAATGATGCATGAACAGAATGAAAATATCACCGGAAATGTAGAAAATATAAAAAAGAACCAAACAGAAATTCCAGAGCTGAAAAATACAACTACTGAGATGAAAAATTCATTCAAGCAGTTCAGAACAGATGTGAGGAGACAGAAGACACAATCCGTGAACTTGAAAAAGGATAACTGAAAGTATTGAGTCTGAGGAACAGAAGGAAAAGGAGACTGAAGAATGAACAGAATGTAAGGGACCTATGGAAGATGATCCTGCAGACCACATCCGTATTGTTAGAGTCCCCAAAGAAGAGAGAGAGAAAGCTGTTACAAAATTACATTTGAAGAAATATTGGCCAGAGACTAAATTTTATGGAAGACATAAATCTAAAAATCACAGAAGCTCACTGAACTTCAACAGAATTCACCCCAAAAGATCCACACAAATACATACTGTAATCAAACTGGTAAAAGCCGAAAAGAGACAAACTTGAAAGCAGGGAGAGAAGCTACTTGTTACATAAAGGGGTCCCCAGTAAGAGACTGGGTAGATTCCCCATCAGAAACCCTGGAGGCCAGAAGGTAACAGGTTGAAATTTTCAAAGTGCTGAAAGAAAAAAAAAATACAACCAGGAATTCTATAATTAGCAAAAGTGTCCTTCAACAATTAGAATTAAAACACACCCAGATAAGCAAAAGCTGAGAGTTTGTTGCCACTAGATCTGCCCTGAAAGAAATTGAAAGGGTGTTTTTAAAAAAAATATTTTATTTATTTATTTGACAGAGAGAGAGAGATCACAAGTAGCAGAGAGACAGGCAGAGAGACAGGGGAGGAAGCAGGCTCCCTGTTGAGCAGAGAGCCTGACGTGGGGCTCGATCCCAGGACCCTGAGATCATGACCTGAGCCAAAGGCAGAAGCTTAACCCACTGAGCCACCCAGGCACCCTGAAAGGGTGCTTAACAGTAACCATAAGCCACGGGAAGAAATAAAGATCTCCAGCAGAGGTAAATGTATGGACAATTATAAAAGCTAGCATTATTATATTAAATTCCACTTTTAATGGTCTACATGACTTATAAGAAAATCCATAAAAATAATTATTACTCTTTGCTATTGGGAAAACAGTATATAAAGTGTAGTGAGATACCAGTAACGGAAAGGAGGTGTCCAGAGATGGACAGGAGCAGAGTTTTTATATGATATTGATGTTAGGCTGGTATAAATTCAAACCAAAGTGTTATAACTTTAGGAGGTTTTATGTGTAATGCAATTCCCAGGATTGCCACAAATAAGATCACCATAGAACATATACAATAGGAAATGAAAAGGAAATCAAACATTTTATTATAAAAACATTAGCTAAACACAAAAGAATGTAGTCATGGGGTAAATGGGGAGCTAAAAAAAGCTACAAGGCATACAGAAAATAAACAGCAAAGTGGCAAATATAAGTCATTCCTTATCAGTAATTTATTTAAATCAAAAGACAGAGATTGGCAGAATAGATAAGGAAAACATGATCCAACTATAGGCTGTCTACAAGAGACTCACTTAGATTCAAAGACACAAGTAAGTTGAAAGTGAAAGGATAGAAAAGGATATTCCATGCAAATGGTAACCAAAGAGAGTTGGAATGGCTATGCTAGTATCAGACAAATAGACTTTCAACTGAAATCGGTATCAAGAGACAAGGAAAGACAGTATTTTTTTTTAAATTAATTGTTTATTTTTTATTAACATATAATGCATTATTAGCCCCAGGGGTACAGGTCTGTGAATTGCCAGGTTTGCACACTTCATAGCACTCACCACAGCACATACCCTCTCCAGTGTCCATAACTCAACAACCCGCCTCCTCCCGGCAACCCTCAGTTTGTTTTGTGAGATTAAGAGCCTCTTATGGTTTGCCTCCCTCCCAATCCCATCTTGTTTCATTTTTTCCTTCCCTATCCCACAAACCTCCCATGTTGCCTCTAAAATTCTTCATATTCTTCATATCAGGGAGATCATGTGATAATTGTCTTTCTCTGATTGACTTATTTTGCTTGGCATAATACCCTCTAGTTCTATCCACATCATTGCAAATGGCAAGATTTCATTTCTTTTGATAGCTGCATAGTATTCCATTGTATATATATACCACCTCTTCTTTATCCATTCATCTGTTGATGGACATCTAGGCTCTTTCCATAATTTGGCTATCATGGACATTGCTGCTATAAACATTCGGGTGCACATGCCCCTTCAGAACACTCCATTTGTATCTTTAGGGTAAATACCCAGTAGTGCGATTGCTGGGTCATAGGGTAGCTCCATTTTCACCTTTTTGAGGAAACTTCATGCTGTTTTCCAGAGTAGTTGCACCAGCTTGCATTCCCACCAACAGTGTAGGAGGGTTCCCCTTTCTCCGCATCCTTGCCAGTATCTGTCATTTCCTGACTTGTTAATTTTAGCCATTCTTACAGGTGTGAGGTGGTATCTCATTGTGGTTTTGATTTGTATTTCCCTGATGCCAAGTGATGTGGAACACTTTTTCATGTGTCTGTTGGCCACCTCGATGTCTTCTCTGCAGAAATATCTGTTTATGAAGGACAGTATTTTTAATAAATTTTCAACAGAGCAAGAAGCTATAACCAATATATTTATACACCTAAAAAAAGACCCTCAAAATGTGGAAAGAATTGCACAGAGAAATAGGTAGTTCAACAATAACAGTTGGAGACTTCAATATTCCACTTTCAAAAATGGATAGAACAAACAGGTAATAAGTAAGGAAATGAAAGACTTGGACAACACAATAAATCAACCAGCCCTGACAGATATACAAAACACTCTACCCAACAAGAAAATAACAAGTGCACATGAGACATTTTCCAAATATACCATGTTTTAGGCCATCAACTAAGTCTCAGTAGATTTAAGAAAATAGATATCATACAAACTATCTTCTCTGATCACAGTGGGATTACATAAGAAATCAACAACAAGAAACAGAAAATTTACAACTGTGGAAATTAAACACTCAAACAATGAGTCAAAAAATCACAAGGAGAATTAGAAAATACTTAGAAATAAATAAAAATGCAATATACCAAAACTTGTGGGATACAGCAAAAGCATTGCTCAGAGAGAAATGTATAGCTTTAAATGCCTATATTTAAAAAAATCTTAAATTAGTTACCTGACATTATACCTTAAGGAACTAGAAAAAGAAGACCAAACTGAACTCACAACTAGCAGAAGGAAGGAAATAATGAAGAGTAGACCAGAGAAAAATAAAATAAGAGAATATGGAAAAGAAGAAAAATAATGAAATCCTAAGTTTTTTTTTTTTTTTAATATCAACCAAATTGACAAACCTTTGGCTAGACAGGCTAAGAACAAAAGATAGAAGATACAAATAACTAAAATCAGAAATGAAAGTGGGGACATTCCTATTGACCCTACAGAATAAAAAGGATTACAAGAGAATACTAGGAACAACTAGATGCCAAGAAATTAGATAACCTAGAAGAAATGGGCATATTCCTTGAAACATACATTTACCTAAGCCAACTCAAAAAGAAATAGAAAATCTCAACAGACCTATAACAAGGAGATTGAAGCAGTAATCAAAATCCTCCCAGCAAAGAAAAGCCCAGGAACAGATGACTTCACAGATTAACCAAATATTTAAAGAAGAATTAACATCAATCCTTCTCGAATTCTTCCAAAAAACTGAAGAGGGTGGAAACACTTCCTAACTCATTCTATGTAGCCCGCACTATCCTGATACCAAAGCCAGATAAAGACATCAGAAGAAAAGAAAATTACAGACCAAAGTCCCTCATGAATATAGATGCAAAAATCACAACAAATATTAGCAATGCAAATTCAACAGCATATTAAAAGACTACTCACCATGACCAAGTGGAATTTATCCAAGGATATAAGGGTGGTTCAACATAAGAAAACTAATCAAAGTAATACATCACATTAATAGAATAAGGAAAAGAGGGGCACCTGGGTGGCTCAGTCGGTTAAGCATCTGCCTTCGGCTCAGGTCATGATCTCAGGGCCTGGGATAGAGCCTCAGGTCAGGCTTCCTGCTTGGAGGGGAGCCTGCTTCTGCACTTCTAACTCCCCCAACCCCACACTCATGCTCGCTCTCTCTCTCTCTCTCAAATAAACATAAAATCTTTAAAAAATTTTTTTAAATTTTTAAAAATTTAAAAAGAATGAAAGGAAAAGAAACACAATTATCTCAATTGATGGAGAAAAGGCATTTGACAAAATCCAACATCCTTTACTAACAAAAACTCTGTGAAAACCAAGAATAGAGTGAAAATTCTCAACCTGATAAAAGGGTATTATGGAAAATCCACAGCTAACGTCACACTCAGTGGGGAAAGATTGAATACTTTCCCTCTAAGGTCAGGAGGATGCCTACTTTCACTGTTGCTTTTCAACACTGTATTAGAAATCCTAGCACAGCAATCAGACAAGAAAAAGAAGAGGATCCATTCATCCAAATTGGAGATAGGTAAAGTTGATAAACTTGAGTCCCATGTAGGGCTCCCTGCTCAGCAGGGAGCCTACTTCTCCCTCTCCCTCTGCCCCTCTCCCGGGCTTGTGCTCTCTCTCACGTGCACGCACTCTCTTGCACGCTTTCTCAAATAAATACAATCTTTAACACAACAACAACCACAACCAAAAGGTGGAAACAACACAAGTGTCTAACAATAGATAAACAGATACACAAAATGTGGCATATACATACAATGAAATACTATTCAGCCATAAAACGAGAGGAAACTTCCATTGTGATAGATCCTAAAACATGCACGAACCTTGAAAACATTACACGAATGAGCCAGCGTCATGAGCACACTATGAAGGCGCACATGCGAGTTGTGTCTTCCCACAAGGTCAGCTCTGTTCAATCATAAAGCAAAGTTAAACCACAACTCTAAAGCAGGTTCAGGATTCCAAACCCAATGACAACTCACCATATGATTGAACTTGGCTTCTTACACAGCGCACAGAGCAGGACACAACAAATAGTGGAGATACGGTCTCATTCTGGTCGGGGTCAGCTCTCTGCACTCACAGCTTCTGATGGTCAAGCAGGGAAGGATCTCGGTTCTGTTCGGGGATCAATCGGGCAGAGCCTTTGGGGGGCAGCTGCCTTTTTAAAGTGGTCAGACATAAAGGGGTCAGGTCTGAAGAGTCAGAGTTTACTGGCCAAAATCCTTCCCTTTTCAAAGGGATTAAATCAGTTTTGGGTCTTTGCAGACCTTCTCTGGTTCTGTTCCGTATCAGTTCTGGGGTGTCAGCTGACATCGGTCCCGGGAGTATCCCCTAGCTGTGGTACCTTCCCTGTTTGAGTCATCACTTGACACAGGCTTCTGCTTGACATGAGAGACTCCATTTTGCTCTCTACAGCCAGACATAACAAATGTTATATCTTTCCACTTATATGATTAGGCAACTTGGTAAAGAAAGTGGAAAAGAGGTTATCAAGGGCTGGTGCAGGTAGAAATGGTGAGTTATTGTTAAATTGATAGAATTCATACAGGGGAGGAGTAGGTAAGGCTGTGAATGTAATTAAAAATGCCACTGAATTGGGGCACCTGGGTGGCTCAGTTGGTTAAGTCTCTGCCTTCGGTTCAGGTCATGATCTCGGGGTCCTGGGATGGAGCCCCACATCAGGCTCTCCGCTCAGCAGGGAGCCTGCTTTTCCCTCTCTCTCTCTCTCTCTCTCTACCTGCCTCTCTGCCTACTTGTGATCTCTGTCTGTCAAATAAATAAAATCTTTAAAAAAATTTTAAAAAATGCCACTGAATTGTGCACTCACAAGTGGCTAAAATAGTAAGTATGATGGTATGTGTATTTTAACACACACACACACATACACACACACACGAGGTGTGGGAGGGACGCGAAAAAGTTGACATTTTAGAAGAAATGACCTTTAGGTAAAGCCCTAAAGGAGATGGAAGGTCATATGGCCACTTGCAGGGTGTGCGGGCAGAGGGAGTAGTAAGGGGAACAGACATTCCAGAACCCGGCGCGGGTGGCGGGGGGCGCCAGTGTGGCTGAAGTTGAGTGAGCCAGGGGAGAGGGAAAGGAGGGGCGGTGAGAGAGGGCTCAGGCCACTGTAGTTTGGTTTCTTCTGGGAAGGGGAGCCGCCGCAGGAAGGTGTAGAGCAGAAGTACGTGATCTGACCTGAATTCTAACAGGATGCAGCCGAACAAAGCATCCTTGGGCACTGCACCGGCCACCAGTGGCCAGTTCGCGACCTCCAGGGAGTCTCTCAGAAAAGGCGCCTAGGGCTTCCCAGGAGGCGCTTCCCCTCGCCGCCTTCGGGGGGCAGAAGAGCCCCGCTGAACGCCCAGCGTTCCGGCGCCTCGACATGCCCCGCCCTAGGGCGCAGGTGGCCCAGGCCCCCGCAATCCTTATGCGGAAACCTATCCTTACTTACGCGCCTCCACTCGGCCCCTTTAAGAACCAAAGCGCCCAGAGCGAGGGATGCCCGGGGGCTGAACCGCGACTAGAGAAGGGGCGGGGGAAGGCGGGGAAAACTTCCGAAAGAGAATTTCAACTTTTCCAGGGCCTGATTCCCCTCCGGCGTCCCTAAGAGGGCAGAGCTTCCTTTCCGGAAACTTCAGTCGGTTCTTGCAAGTCATCTAAGTGGAGGGCACCAGAGGCCCGTAGCAACTTGGTGCCCCCCTGACGGGAGCCTCTCCCAGCCCAAAGCTCGCTTAGACTCGCCCCTCCCCGCAGGGTATACCTAGGCGGATCCATCGCCAGCCGGGGAGAGGGGTGTGGGCAGAGCGGAGACAGGTGCAAGGAGGGACCCGCCCCCCTCGACAGGTGAATCACCCCAGTTGGGCCTCTCGGTTCCCGTGAGTTACACTCTGCTTGGCTCACCCGGGGAAGGAGAGGGCGGGACAGGATACCCAGTCTGCACGCGCCCTCCCGGCCGCTGGTCACTTGGTTCCAACCCTTGGGGCCGGAGCGCACCTGGGTCAGCCCACTTCCGGGGAGGGAGGTAGAGGAGCCCCTCCCCGCCGCCCACCCCCTGGCCCAGCCCTCTGCTCTCACCAGTGTACCTGGGTCGATCCATTCCCAAGAGTGCGCAGGGGGTGGAATGGCTCGGAGAGCCACAGTGGGTCAGGCAAGTTTCTCCCCGAAAGCTGGAAGCGTGCTCCTCATCCACGTTATTTCCTCTTATTAAAGTCCTGGAACAGGGCAGCGTGGTCTTGGAATAGGGACAAGGAACGGAAGCGGGAAGGAGAGGAGCACGCACCCCTCCCAGCCTTGGTGCGCGCCGCGCCCCCTACCCTTTCGGTACCAAGTAGGGGACGCGCGGGCCGGACGCGCCCAGACGGCGGCGATGGCGCCGGTGGCCCGCGGGCTTTCTAGGTGGATGGGCCCCAACCCGGCCTTTCAGGGCTGGGGCGCGGCCTTTTTCGTGTGGCTCTTTCTCACCACCTTGTGCACAGGTACGGAGAGCGGGGCCTCTGGTGCGGCGGAACGGCGGGAGGGCACTATAGAAGGGGGATGATGGATGGAGTTCTACACCGCCGAGCTGGCTGAAGAGCTGGGGTAGGGGGAGAGCCGAGATTAGGATTTCCTCATCCCCAGGGTCTCGGGAAATCCCTTGGGTGCCAGAGGGAGGGAAAGTCCCCATTGGAGTCAGGGAGCACTCCCCCGCCCTTGTTCAGAGATAGCAGGAAGTGAAACTCCCTGGACCGCGAACCCTGGAGCGGCAAGAATAGGACCCTTTGTGGTGTAGGGGTGAAGGACCATCCGATCACTGGGCAAGGCCGGGTTGGGAACTTGGGCGCACCCCAAGATTTCTAAGTCTTGGGGTAGCAGGGAGCGGGTACTCGAGGGGCTGGATCAGACGTTTTCTGGAGAGAGAGTTCAAGAAACCATGCCCAGGCCTCAGGTGGGTGTAGAACTGGGGAGTCCCCAGCCTCCAGCCCCCAGCCCCACCCATGTCCGGAAGTATCTGCTTAAGGGTCTGGTGGGATGGGTGTATGGACTTGGTGTGAAACCATCCTGTTGGCAAGCTTTCACCCGGCTCGGGTGCTTGTTTGTTTGGATGGGGGTGTGGAGGGGACTTTATCTTTTCCCCAGCACTTTTGTTGTGTTCCTTTGAGATGGCTTTGGGGAGGATGAGGTGGGACGCTGCTGGAGCATTATGGGAGCTTTACCTATTCCATGGCAAAAGAGTTCAGTGAAACAATTCCACGCCCACCACCGCACCCCATCCACAAAGCCCCGCATAACTTGGGACCTGTACTGATTGTTTTTGCAATTGGGCCTTGAGTGTGGGCGGCTTTGTGGTGGGCATTTGTGCCTTCCTGTAGGGGCCGCAGAGGGAGGTCCTTTCCATGAAAGAATGGCTAAGGGAAGAGGGAGCTGGGTTCAGAGGCCACACTCTGGGAAGAAGGATGGACGGGATGTTCCAAGAAATCTGGCTGTGTGACCTTGTACTTGCCACTTTAGCCCCATGGGTCTAGAAAATGGGCACAATTATCGGAGCTTACCTCTCCGGTTCCAGGGATTAAGAAACAATGTGTGCTAGGCACTCTGTAAAGCCATTACACTTGTAAATGTCAAGCGGGCGACACTCATTCCTGCTGCAGCCCGCAGAGGCCCTGGTAACTCTCTTCTTGCCCTCAGCCCCGGCCAGCGCCATCCAGGTGACGGTGTCAGACCCCTACCACGTGGTGATCCTATTCCAGCCCGTGACCCTGCCCTGCACCTACCAAATGACCACGACCCCTACGGCGCCCATCGTCATCTGGAAGTACAAGTCTTTCTGCCGGGACCGCATCGCCGATGCCTTCTCCCCGGCCAGTGCTGACAACCAGCTCAGTGCCCAGCTGGCAGCGGGTAACCCAGGCTACAACCCCTATGTGGAGTGCCAGGACAGCGTGCGCACTGTCAGGGTCGTGGCCACCAAGCAGGGCAATGCCGTGACCCTGGGAGACTACTACCAGGGCCGGAGGATCACCATCACAGGAAGTATGTTGGGCGGGGCAGGGTGGGGAGGGGCGGGGCTTGCTGGGGTGGTGGTGCTGGCTGCCTTGTGCCTTTGCCTGGTGTCCCCACTGGGCAGCTCTTGAGCACCAGTGCCTGAAAGGATTGATGAAGGGAGCGATCCTTCCTTCCATCCATCCATTCATGCATCTATGCTTTATTGAACAGCAAAGATTTATTGAGCACCTAAGATAGGCAAGCGCTCTTTGAAGCTGGAAATAGAGCAGTGGACACATTCATCCAATCCCCTCCCTCCTGGAGCTTGCATTCCAGGCAGGGAGGCGAACGAGATAACACACGCTGTCAAGTGCTTGGAACATAAAATTGGGTAATGAAGAGAAGGGAGGTTCTCTAGTAATAGGAATGCCAGCACCAAGAAGTAAAATTTATGTAAGGAACAACTTAAAAAGGGCCTCCTATGGGCCAGGCTCTCATCCAGGTTAGACCACACAGTAATTGTGTGAGTAGATTCTACTGTCGTTTTATAGAGGTCCAGAGAGGTAAAGCGACTTATGCCGGGTTGCAAAGCTAGGAACAGAGCTAGGATTCTAAGTTAAGTGGCTGTCTAGGCACACAGGTAGGAAGGGGCTGGAGCTGGGATTTGAACCCAGCCGGACCTCAGAAGCCATGTACTTAGCTGTAACACTGAGAGTTAATAAGTGCCTATTGGGACAAAGGGGGAGGTGGGGAGTTGTTCATTCATTCTTCTGGTATTTATCCAGCATCTCCTAAGTGTCAGGAGCTTTGGTGTTGGGGATGTACGTGGTGATCAAGATAGCCAAGGTCCCCGCCCCCAAGAAGGTGACATTCTAGTGAGGCAGGCTGTAAACAGGCAGATAAAGAGAGAGTTTCAGGGAGGACTGAGTGCTACCATGGAAGCTGCTAGGACCAGGTGCTATGTGGAATGATGACTCCAAGGTGCACACTTCCAGATCTTTCTGGAATGTGACTTTAGAAGGACCAGACCCTAAAGAATCTTGAGGAAGGTGATGGGCTGCAGTGGGCGAGTGATGAACCCTCAACCTACTTAATGGATTTAGCCTTTCACTGGGATTAGAGTATTAATCTTGGGGATGGGGACAGAGCAGGGAAGGGAGCGGCCCTTTGCAGACCCTAAGGGACCATGCAGGCTGTGGAGCACACTCCCTCACTCCGTCTAGAGACAGTGGACGAAAGGCAGGCTTCCAGGGACCCAGCCTTTTAGTCGTGTTTGGGGGAGGGACTGGCCCTGCTTGCCCTGAATTTTCCTGAGCAGCTCAGCCCAAAGCATCCTGCTGTTCGGTGGTCAGAGAGCTTCTTGGGGATTCAACCTGTTTTCAGGACAACCTGAAAAACCGAGAGTGCCCTTGAAGGTTGGCGGAAATCGTGCCTCCTCTGCTGAGTCTAAAATTCCAGAGTGACCCTCAGGCTCTCCTGGCAGTAGACTCTCCGTGTTCCAGAGGCCCCCAGCTTTGGGTGATCAAGCTGCCTTGAAGTGCTCTTGTGTTTGATACGGGCCATAATTTGTAAATATCCATTGTGTGTACGTCCTGTCAGGAAGCCTGGGAGCCGCCAAAGCTTCCTGCATTTCAGCTTTGAGGATGGAGAAAAGTGGACCTCCTTCTAGTATTCCTGGGTCACCGTCTGTCCAGGTTTTAACCGAAAGCTGTCCTAGGCAAACTATAATGGTACCCATGCTCAGTGTCCATTGGCCCAGGGTGGCTCCTGCTACCCCTCCATTCGTCCCTGCTCTGGGTGACGCAGAGTACCGGGATGCTTCTGCCTCACCAGGCTGCTGGGGGCTCCTGGGACCCCTGAGATGAGGGCTGCCTCTGCTCTATGCAGATAAGGAAGCAGAGACCCAGGGCTGTGAAGAAGGCCCGGCTCCTGTTCTCTGCGGAAGACCCGGTATCTTCTCCTGGCACCTGAAACAATGAGGGCAATGCTCAGCCCAAGTGATGTCAGGACCAGACACAGGCCAGGAACAGGGTGTGCCTTGCAGGAAGGAGGTGGGCCCAGGCCTTAGAATTGATCAAAAGAAGCTGGAAGGCCATATTTTGTGTGGGTTTCGCAAACATTATGCAGGCCAAACAAAACACACAAGAGGCCTGGAGCCCAGATTTCAACTCCCGGCCTCTGAACTTTTGCAGGAGCAGGGGGTTCCCATCAAAGTCCTCAGCACTTCACAAGGACCAGCCCCGAGCTCTGGGGAGAGTTGTGGTTGGAGTCTGACTTAAGGATATAGGTGGAAAATCGATAGGCCGACGGGGTGTTACGGAGAAGCAGAAAGATTGGGGAGCATGTGGTACTCTGTTGTATGAGGGTTCGATGAAGGAGTGCATGGGTGGGGGATCCAGCGCAGGGACAGCTCAGTACTCGGTGGCTGGATGCGTGACACAGAGGGGAGTCCTGTCCACCCCTTCACGGCTCCTCGGAAGGTCACCTTGCCATAAAGGTTTCTCCCAGTCCCCCCTGAAATTTGTACAACTCCCCGCTCTACTCTGGGACTTTCTGTCTGCTTTCCCTGATCGGTTTTCTCCATACTGCTTATCACCATGTGATATGTGATCTGTTGACATTTTTTATTTGTCTTTCTCTCCCAGTTAGGATCTGAGCTCCATAAGAACAGGGATTTATGTCAGCTTCTCAAATGGGGGGCGGGGGGAGGGGGAGGGAAATCTCTACACTTTTTTTTTCTCTCTCTCTCTTAAATTCTTCCAAGAACCTTGTTTTTATAACTAGCGAACTGAGAGAAGTTTGAAAAATATTCAACAAGACAATAACAAACTCATTATAGGTTGACACAAATTACATGCTTTTTATGAAAAAAATAACCCTATTTTCCAGAACACAGCAAAAGACCTCAATGAAAAGTATGGCATTGCCTCAGCTTTATGTTTTTGCATGTCTCCTTCAAATCTGCCTGAATAGGAAAAGGTGGATTCTCGAAGCTGCTCCTGCATTCAGCTCATGGTGACAGCACACGTGAGGCTCTGGAAGACTTCAGGGCTCACTCATGAGAGTATCCGTGAAAAAGGCAGATGACATCTTAGTATTATTATGATAATAACTTTGACCTCAAGGATGCTCCGAAAAGATCTGGGGGGCCCCCGGGGGCCATAGATCAGACTTGGAGAACCATTGTTCTCTAGTACACCACCAGGTGCCTCGGATACTGCTGGGAACATAGGCTGCATTCGGGAATTACACATTGAATATTGAATGAGTGTATCAGGTGCCTGTTGGAATATAGCCACGTATGTGTCCAGAATGCTGGAATAGACGGCAAGAGCGAAGGAAGGGGAGCATGAAGAGGGAAGGGATCTACTTCCAGGTCCTGGCCAAGGTCTCTGTGTCAAGCACGGGGGACTCAGCACTGGCCAAGAGAGACCAGATTCTGCTTGCATGGGGCCCGCATTCTCCCAGGTGGGAGGTCAGCCCCTCCACCGGTGGACACAGTTCAGCAGTCGGGTGGGGGTTATGCTTGTAGAATGGAACCAGGCCTGTGAGCATCTGGGAACCAGTGCCGGCCAGAGGGAGTAGCACGAGCCCTGGCAGGGGTGGGCCCAGCATCTTGGGGGACAGTGAGGAGGCCGGTGTGTCTGGAGTCTGGTGAGCAAAGGAGAAGAACAGGGTTGAGGCCGGTGTGGTAACCAGTAGCCAGATCTTGCCAGGGGCCTTGCCGGCCGGGGTTAGATGCTTGGAATGGTGGAGGAAGACATTGGCAGAGGGTTTTTCTTTTTCCTTTCTTCTTTTTTTTTCTTTTAGAAAAAGTGTGTGAGTGTGGGGGAGGGGCATAGCGAGAGAGAGAGAGAGAGAGAGAGAGAGAGAGCGCGTGCCCCTCTCAAGCAGACTCCCTGCTGAGCGTGCAGCCTGACTGAGTCTTGATCTCAGGACCCTGAGATCACAACCTGAATCGAAATCAAGAGTCCGATGCTTTAACTGACTGACCCACCCAGGCGCCCCAAGAGCTTTTTTCTATAGACCTGAGGTCTTTCGAAGAAGGAAGAAGGCTCCCGTTCTTTCATCCCCTCAGCAACGGACTGGTGCCCTGGTGGGTGCGGCGAGGTGCAGATAGAGGCGCACCCAGTCCCTGGCCTCCAAGCCCTGTGGGGAAGGGCGGTGGGTGCGAGGGGCTGGGAGGGAGGCAGGTCAGCCGGAGCCGCGGAGCAAGAGCAGCTGGGGAGCTCTGGGGGGTGCTCACCTGGGCCTGTTCCGTCTGCAGTCGCTCGTGGTCCCACCCGCTCCCACATGAGTGGATGGCCAGAGGGATTTAACTAATTAGGGCCTGAGGAGCAGAGAGGAAACCGGATGTGCTGACTTTCATTACTGCACTAATTGATAGGCTCCTCACCCGCCTGAGCGTCCCAAGCCCTGGGCCTGGTCAGAATGTGGGGCTGACGACTCAGGAACCAGGGCGGCCCTCGGCTCCCTCTCACAGCCACTCTTTCCCATGCCTGGGCAGCACCTGGTTCCGGAATCTGGCCTGTTTATGTCTGCCTCACCACCCAGGCCCCTTGCCCCGGGCTACACCGATCTCTGGGGTGGTTCGTGTTGGGGGAGTTAGCTTGGCTGTGAGAAGGGGTACGATGATGGCTCTAGGTCTGCCGCCCAGGCTCTCGATCAGCCCCATTCAGGATTCTCTGCTGAGGCGGATTAGGTCATCTTGCCAGACCTCTTTTCTCATCTATAAGACAGGAAAGGTAACAGGACTCACCTCACAGACTTGCTGCAACACCCTGTGTTAAGTAAGTGTTTACAACCGAGCCTAGAAAGTAACCCGCCTTTGGTACAAATCATTGAATGCTCCCTCCGTCCATCTGCAGCCCCACTCTCCTGCCCTGTTCCTTCCTGATGTGCTCATGGGGGGGCTCCAGTCCTCTCCCCCGAGGTGTCCTCACCCCTCTCCTATTGCAGATGCTGACCTGACCTTTGACCAGACAGGTTGGGGGGACAGTGGCGTGTATTACTGCTCTGTGGTCTCGGCCCAGGACCTCCAGGGGAACAATGAGGCCTATGCAGAGCTCATCGTCTTGGGTGAGTGGGTTGGGCCGCAAGGGCCTGGGAAGGGGTTGGGAGTGGGATCAGGGCCCCTTCTTCAGGCACCTCTGTACATCTGCCCTCTGCCCTTCCGCTCGCTCACTGTCTGTACTCTGTCGCCTGCTTCGCTCTCCTCTCACGGCACCACCAGTCACTGGGGCTTCCCTGCCCTGCACCCCAGGCAGGGAGCCTTCCCTCCAACGTGTCAAATAAGCCAGAGCCAAGCTGAGAGTGGAGAGAATTGGGAGATTCTCCCTCTCCCCAGGCTCCTTTTTTAATAAAAATCCCCAAATTTTCAGAGGTAATTGGCAGTGAGTGGGGAGGGAAGATGGTGGGTCTCACTGAGCGGAGGCTGGACCCACTTCCTGCCCCATCCTGGGGGCCACAGCTCACCCACATCCCTGGCCAAACTCAGGAACCTCACCCTCTGCCCCGCAGGGCTGGCATTGTGTGGCTGACACGGTGAGGCCACTGCCACGTGCTTAAGGGCAGGGTGGGATACCCACCAGCAGCCGTGCCCCGTCTGGCCTTGAGCCCTGCTGCCCCGTGTGGCTGGGATGCTGCCATTAGCCAGATGCTCTGTTCTCAGCCAACACATGCGGTCTTGGGCGACGCGTGCTGTATGGGCGCTGCTGGGCTGTACGTTGCCATCATCACACACATGATGCAAGGAAACGCATGTGTGAATGAGCACACATGACGGTAGGGGGCGTGCACCAGGGTGTTCTGATCACGACAGAGCTCGTGGGTGGGTGACAGAACGCACACAGCAGGGCCCTGGAGGACTCTGTGTGTGGCCACACGCACAGTCTACATCAGCAGTTCCCAAAATGCAGAGTCAGGACCTGCTTAACACCGTAAAAAATTCTTGAGGATCTCAGAGAGTTTGTGTATACATTTTTGTGGATGTGGATAGTTGCTTAACGTTACAAATGGAGAGCAGGCGATTTTTTTTAAAAGATGGTATTTATTTACTTGAGAGAGAGACAGTGAGAGAGAGCTTGAGAGAGGAGGAGGTCAGAGGGAGAAGCAGACTCCCCAGCCCGATGTGGGACTCGATCCCAGCACTCCGGGACCGTGACCTGAGCCAAAGGCAGTTGCTTAACCAACTGAGCTACCCAGGCGCCCTGAGCAGGCAATTTCTAAAGCACAAGGCACTCGAGCACACAATCCACTCTCATCAGAGCAATGAGGTCACCCCTCCTCACAGAGCCTCTGGAACACCCATGGGAGAAGCAGCGCGAAAAAGGCAAACGGGACTTGGTGTTCCTCTGAAAGTGGTCTTGTCCTCCTGGGCAGGAAGGTGCTTTGGAAGCCCCTGCTTTGCATGCTATAGAGCCAGAGGCAGGTGGCGCAGAGAGGTGAGCCCTGCTGGCCAGAGCTTTGCGGGTGTAGAGCCGGGTGTTCCCGAGATACAACACTCGTGGGATGTAGAGAACTGGGGGCACTTAAGGGAAGGCCCTAGCTGGGCTGCGGAATTTGTGTGGGGGACAGAATGCATGAAATAGCTGGAACTCGGCCACACTGTGACTTGTATGAGCTGTCAGCACTTCTGCCTTCATGGGCCTCTTCCCTCATGTTAAAAAATCAGATGTTTTGTGATTGCATTGCTGCCAAGATCATTCGTTATTACAGATTTGATATTGCTATTTTTCTCCTTCAGATTTTGAAATAAAACAAAAACATTTTCATGGGTCCTAGGGCACTGTGCCTACCCTGCCTGATGGAACAGGACTAGCCCTCTGGCGGGAGATGGAGCCCTTGGGGGTGATAGGACCCGTGTATGTGGGGAAGATGGGGTGCCTACATTTGAGGTTGAACCCTCAGAACCCGCGGGATGTGTTCTGGAACACTTTGGGGTGACAGAATTCCCCATGGCATGAGAGAGTGGGTGAATTATGGGCTAGAAGCCTTCTGGAAAACAGTACCTACATGGTCGAGGGCAGGGAGGGGAAGGAACCATGTGCTAGGACCCTCCTAGGCCACCCCCCCCCACACCCCCCACGCTTCAGGACAGACTTTCACCCTGAAGAGCCTAGAACGTGGCTTCAGGGTAGGGGCGGGCTGGGCTGGCCCTTGCCAGCATAATCTGTCTCTCTTTTGTCCCTCCAGGCAGGACCTCGGGGGTGGCAGAGCTCTTACCTGGTTTTCAGGCGGGGCCTATGGAAGGTACGGGGTGGAGCCCCCCCATCCTAAACCACGCTCGCTGTGTGGACCCCCACTAACCCCACCTGACTCCAACTCCGTGGCCTCTAGTGACCTGGCTCTGGGGTTTGGGGCGGGCTGGGCTGGCTGCACAGGGGCCTGGGGTGTAGACAGGGGGCTCCTGTTGACTGGTGCCTGCGGTGCTCTTCTAGAGGGTGGGATCCGGGCAGCTGGCTCTCTGTCCCCCCCGTCAGCTACGTCCTGTTCTTGCTCCGGCCAGGTCACCTCTGATTTTCTACCTGGTCAGAGGAGCCCCATGCTTGCGGATTCCCTGAATCCCCGGCCGGCCTAGGTGTAGGGGCAGGTGCCTCTACTGCTGCGGCCCCTGCACTTGGCTGGAGAACGCAGCAGGGGTCGCAGCTTTCCCGGGAAGCTTCAAGAATCATCTTGCCCTCCCCCTGACTGCGTCCCCCATGTCCCTGTTCCCTCCCAGGCCTCCTGCTCAGGGCCCGTTCTCCCCTCTCCCTGCAGACTGGCTGTTCGTGGTCTTGGTCTGCTTGGCTGTGTTCCTCGTCTTCCTCCTCCTGGGCATCTGCTGGTGTCAGTGCTGCCCCCACACCTGCTGCTGCTATGTCAGGTGCCCTTGCTGCCCGGACAAGTGCTGCTGCCCGGAAGCCCGTAAGTGCCCCTCACGTGCCCACCCCTGCCTGCCTCCCCCTTGGGTTCCTGGGCAGGAGGTGGCCGTGTACCGGCTTCCTGGGGCGGTGCCATCGGTCTGGAGGGTATGGGGTGAGCAGCCTGGGAGAAAGCGGCTCGAGGAGGATCTGCTGTCTTAGGTGATCATTTACATATGCTTCCAACTTTGCACTCATTTTAAACTTTCACTGATTTTGAGGTGTTTTGAAAGCATCATTTATGCACATGGTGAGAAATTATCAAATAGTATACAACATCATTCACTGGGAAATACAGCTCCTTTTTTTTTTTCTTTTTCTTATTTATTTGAGAGAGAGGAGTGGGGGCGGGATGGGCGGAAGGAGAGGGAGAAGCAGACTCCCTGCTGAGCAGGAAACCGGAGGCCGGGGGAGCTCTAACCCAGGACCCTGGGATCATGACCTGAGCAGAAGGCAGGTGCTTAACTGACTGAGCCACCCAGGTGCCCCAGTAAAGCTCCCTTTAAAAATAGACTCTAAAAATAGACTCTTAAATGGAAAAGGTAAGAAAACAAGGTTTACAGCACTAATATAATTTATAAAATTTTAAAATCCCACATCCACACAAGCACCCTGGTCTAAGGACATCTCTAGCATATCAGAGTAGGTCTCTGGGGGCTGGGCATGGAAGTGGGACCGGAGATGAAGGGGAAAGAACAAACAAAACAGGGAAGGGGGAAGCAAAGGAGAAGGCGGGGTCTCCCTCTTGCCACTGCCCCCACTTCCCCTCCTCAGGGCTAGCTTTGTTGCCAGTTCCTCCCAGAGTGCCCGAGCAGGGCCACAGCACTGCTCAGTCCAAGAGGCTTTCAGGGTGAAATCCCAGGCAGCCGTCGTTGGCTTGGGCAGGTGGAGGCTGGAGGCCTGGCTGGGTGTGTTCCCCACTAGGAAGCCTAGGCAGTGACTTCCCCTCGTGCGTCCGGCACTCAGTGCGGGGCTCGGCCTGCATAAGTGCTCCGTACCCACAAACTGTTGGCCACGTTGCTGTCAGCCTGGTCGTGACCAAGGGCCAGGAAGCACATCAGAGCCATGCCTCAGCTACTGCGTGACCCCAGACAAGCAGAGCTCTCTCTCTGAGATGGTTTCCTTCTTTATAGGGTTCCCACGTAGTGGTGTGAGCATTAAAGGAGGACGGTGTGCGAGCACCCAGCACAGGGCCACCGCTCGATCCATACTGGCTAATTTCCTGAGCACTGAATACCCCAGTGGACAGCCCCATCCCGCCAAGTGTTGCTGCCCTGGGAAAAATCCACTGCCCTCTGGAGGTGGATGCTGGCCCTCCTGTGTCTCTTGTCCTTTCTAGTTGAGGGCTTCAGCTTCGGGCGGTGGGCACTGGTCTCAATCACAGGTGTGGAGGGACCCCCATCCCCACCCCAGAAGGGGGATCTGCAACCAAGTTTGCAGTTACCCCACTGATTAAGGCTGGGCCTGGGATGTCCAGTGTCTGTTCCAAGGCCATGCTCCTTCCATCCAGAGAACCTGATACCTCAGACAGAGGACCCATTAACTCCCTGCCAGAGGCCCTGTTACTTTTGCCAGGGCCACAGCCCTGCTGAGGCAGCTGGGAACAGCAACTCCCACAGCTTATAAAATGCCAGCTCCCCCGAGCTCCTGAGGGGCCCCTCCTGGGGCTGGTGAGCCCCGAGCCTCCTGCTTCCAAATTGAATCAGAGGAAGTAGCTTCCCCAGATTCCCATCTCCCTGTCACGATCCCAGGGAGGAAGCGACTTGGTCCGTCAGGCCCAGTGGCTTTGACAGGAGAGCAGCCACCTGAACCCTGCCTCTTGTGTGGAGGAAGACTGCAAGGAGGATTTGCCCTTGAGCTGTCAAGCCTAGCAGGCGGGGGTGGGGGGTGGGTGGGCTGGGAGTGGGTGTGGCCCAGGGTTGGAAACCCTAGAGGTACTTTGAGGAGTTGCTGGGCTGCTTGGCCACGGGAAGTGAATGCTAAGGCTCCCACGCTTTTGCCTCAGAATGAGTCCCACTGCATCTGGGCCTGGAGAACCCAGTTGCCATGAGAGGGGAGTGGGCATGGGATGATGCATTTTCTGGGATGGTGGCCCAGCTGCCAAAGGGGAATACTGGAATCTGGTTAGAGGGTCCAGCACGTGGGCTTTCTCTAAAGGGGCATCTTTGCTCCCTATTGCTCTGTAAGAACTTGGGCCAGGGTGGCCACCTCTCCTGATGGGGTAGCTAGAGAGCTGGGATTTTCGATAAAACCTCATCAAACGAGGGTAAACCATCATACAGTCAAACAAGCATAGTGGCTAGCCAGATGGGGCCATGGGCTGCTGGTGTGCAACCCCCTCTGCCCAAAAGCCTGTGTGAAGAAACACAAACAAGGTGTGGATTCAATGAAGTCGATGGCCTGAGTCTCAGGAACCCTCCAGAAACCAATCCAAGTGCCTAGGGAAGCCCCATGGCTCAGAGGTTGGGAGGAAGGTGCAGGCACATGGCCATCCTGACACTCTAACAGAGCAAAGGGAGGCATGGCTCCCAGCTGCCTTCTCATACTGTGTGTCCTCCCCAGTGTATGCTGCAGGCAAAGCAGCCACCTCAGGTGTCCCAAGCATCTACGCACCCAGCACCTATGCTCACCTCTCCCCTGCCAAGACCCCGCCCCCACCAGCCATGATTCCCATGGGCCCAGTCTACAATGGGTACCCTGGCGACTTCGACAGGAATAGCTCAGGTGAGGCCTCGGGGAGCCGGGAAGGGGTTGGGGCAGGGGTAGGCTGGGCATTTGGGCACTAAGGGGCCTGGAGCCAGAAGAAAGGGGATTGGAGGCTGGGTCTGGAGGGCTTTGCTCCATGCAGGCGGCCACTGACAGTCAAATTTCCCCAGTTGGCGGCCACAGCTCCCAGGTACCCCTGCTTCGCGACACAGACAGCAGTGTGACCTCTGGTGAGAACCGATTGTTACAAGGTTGGATGTGTCTTTATGGGAGGGGGCTGGGTCAGCATCTCTCCTCCTAAACTGATTACCTCCATCTCATGTCCTTAGAAGTCCGCAGTGGCTACAGAATTCAGGCCAGCCAGCAGGACGACTCCATGCGGGTCCTGTACTACATGGAGAAAGAGCTGGCCAACTTCGACCCTTCTCGACCTGGTGCCGCCAATGGCCGTGTAGAGCGGGGTGAGTGGGAGCCTTGTGGTTTGAGGGGTTTCTGAGTAAGGAGGGAGCAGCTCTAGGTATGCTTGCTGCAAATCCTGGACATAGTACCTCCTTTCCTATGGTGGCCACAGTGAGAAGTGTACAACATCCTGCATGTCAACACTTAAAAGATGAGAAGTCCAGGGCCCCCTAGAAAGTATATGAGCCAAGTGGGTGACTCTCCTGGGCCCTGGAGTTCCCGACCTCCCAGCAGTCAGTGATAACCTCCCTTCCCTACAGCCATGAGTGAAGTCACCTCCCTCCACGAGGACGACTGGAGATCCCGGCCTTCCCGAGGCCCTGCCCTTACCCCAATCCGGGATGAGGAATGGGGTCATCACTCCCCTCGGAGTCACAGACGGTGGGAGCAAGAGCCCCCTGTAGAGCGGCCAGGGAGTGGTTGGGGGGCCGGGCGGCCCCGTGCCCGATCTGTGGATGCTCTGGATGACCTCACCCGGCCGGGCTCTGCTGAATCTGGGAGGAAGTCTCCCCCAAGTAGGGGGAGGAGAGGTCAAGCCTATGGACCACCCAGAAGCCGAAGCCGAGATGACCTCTATGATCAAGATGACCGAAGGGAATTTCCACACTCCCGGGATCCCCACTATGATGACTTCAGATCTAGAGACCGCCCTCATGCTGACCCTAGGTCCCGCCACCACCGGTCCCGGGACCTTCGGGAGGATGGCCCCAGGTCTGGGGACCCCCAGTATGATGGGCGGCTACTGGAAGAGGCCTTGAGGAAAAAGGGGCCAGCTGAGAGGAGGAGACCTTACAGGGAGGAAAATGAGGAGGAGCCCTACTACCCTCCAGCACCTCCCCCTTACTCTGAGACGGACTCCCAGGCGTCACGAGAACGGAGGCTTAAAAAGGTGAGTTAACAATCCTACCTGCTTTAAGACCCTTCCTGGATCCTCTCCTCCAGTCCTCCCCTGCTCACACCCATTTTCTTTCTCCCTTGCAGAACTTGGCCCTGAGTCGGGAAAGCTTAATCGTCTGATCTCACGTTTTGTATGTACCTTTTGTACTTTTTTTTTTTTTTTAAATTTGAGGAACTTATTGATGATCTGCCCTCTTAAGACTAATAAAACTTTCGATCACAAGGCCTGTGTCTAGAGGGAGGTGTTTCTTTTGCTGCGCGAGGTGGGTAGCCCGGCAGCTGCTGTGTCTGTGTGTCTATGTGTGCGCGTTGCATGCCTGCGAGTCTGCAAAAGGCCGCGTATCCAGCTTTCTCCCAGGACTTGCATCCTGGGCCAGGAGGAAAGCACCGGCTTTGCTTTCCTCCACGGGCCAGGAGTACGTGCCCCACGCTGACTCCGCCCGGCACTGCGTGCGCGCCCCGGCCCCGCCCGGACGTGCGCATGCGCCCCGGACCTCCGCCTTCGCGCACCCCCGACCGGCCGCCGGGAGCGCGCGTGCGCGCTCCTCTCCCCTTCAACCCGGTTCACCTCCCCCCAACTCCGACCTACTTTACTGTTTCCAAACCCCGAAGCCTGCCTCGTCCCGGGCGACCAGAGCCCCTCCTCCGGGTCCCCCGGCGTTCTGTCCGGGCCCGCGTTCCACTCGGGCGGCCCGCCGGCCGGTGCCGGGCGGCCGCGGAAGCGGCGACGGCGACCTCGCGCCCCGCCGAGACCCGGGCCCGCGCGCGCCCGCCCGCCATCGGAGACACACAGCGCGCGCGCTCCCCGGGGGCTGCCCTCCCCCCGCGCGCGTCGGCCCCGGGCTCGCGCCGCCGCCGCCGCCGCGCGCGCGCAGCTCAAGTAAAGGAGGAAAAAAAAGGGGGAAAAAATAGAAAGCAGCGGCGGCTGCAGCAGCGATCCGCCGCCGGACTGGGCCAGGCCGGGCGGCGGACGCGCGAGCCGGCGATCCAGGGGAGAAGCGGCAGCCATCCAGGGCGGGCCGGGTTAAAAAAAAAGTCGCGGCGGCGGCGGCCGCTGCTCAGGGAAGGAGGCCCGAGGGCCGCGTGCAGCGGGCGGGGGGCGGCTGCGCCGCGTCCCGGAGCCGAGAGCCGCCGGGAGCCGGCGGGCGGGCAGGCGGAGGCGGCGGCGGCGGCTGCAGGAGCAGCAGCGGCGGCGGCGGCGGCGGCGGCATCTCCTCCTCACATGACCCCACTGTTTGTCCCCGTGATCAGCGCGAGCGGCTCCCGTGTCTCCTCCGTCCCCTCCTGCCGCGCGGCGTGAGCGCCGGGCTCGGGGCCCCCCCCCGGCCGCCCGCCCCCTCCCCTCCCTCCCCTCCC
>PISX010006628.1:0-95709 GCA_004024625.1 Mellivora capensis | reverse complement strand
AAGTGACTCTTAATCTTACAAAACAAACTGAGGGTTGCTGGGGGGAGGGGGTCGGGAAAGGTGGGTGGGGTAATGGACATTGGGGAGGGTATGTGCTATGGTTAGTGCTGTGAAGTGTGTAAACCTGGCGATTCACAGACATGTACCCCTGGGGATAAAAATTTGTTTATAAAAAATAAAAATTAAAAAAAAAAAAAAAGATATGTCTCCAGGGGCACCTGAGTAGCTCAGTGAGTTAAAGCCTCTGCCCTTCCGCTCGGGTCATGATCTCGGGGACCTGGGATCGAGCCCCGCATCGGGCTCTCTGCTCAGCGGGGAGCCTGCTTCCTCCTCTCTCTCTGCCTGCCTCTCTTCCTGCTTGTGATCTCTGTCTGTCAAATAAATAAACAAACATCTTAAAACAAAAAAAAGAATGTAGTCGTACATTAAAAAAAAAAAAAAAGATATGTCTCCAAAGGCAAAGGAACTTGCTGCAAACAGCAGGATTAGTATGGATTAGTAGATCACAAAATGAATTACTACTTGCTTATGGGAAAGCATGAACTTCTCATTACTCTTTTCATGGTTTGTCATGCATAACATTTTTAGCAAACCTGGTCTGAAATTTATGCAAGTTATTAGTCCATTTTATCTATAGACCTTATCAAGTCAATGTCAGCTCAGCTGTTGGACATATTCTTTAAATTTATAATCCAAGTCTCTGTGTAGTGTACACCTTGCATAGTAATTAGCTTTACATTCTTCTCAGTATATTCTAGAATTGTAACTTCCAAGTGTTGGATTGGCTACACCTGCAATAACTAATTTCTTCAAATCTGCTGGTGCTGCCACTGTTCTGTCAGGCTCTGATAGAATCCTGAAAACTCTCTTTTACTTGTCTTCTGTCCTTCCACTTCCATTCTGACCATCACCAAGTTATACCAGAAAAGGAATGGCCTTTTCTTCACTATTCCCACCTATTCCCACCACCACAGTTTATGCCAGGCCATATCTCTTCACTCCCAGACATTCTAATTTTCTCCAAGTTCCCTCTTTTTAATTATTTTTAACCTACATTCCTGCCAGAATAGTCCTCTAAAGTATCATTTATAATACCTTTTACCAAGTCTGACTTCTCCAGACCTCAGTGATCTCTACAAATTCAGAATACCCCTAGCACTTATAGTCAGGTCCATACAGCTTAACACTTAAATATTTCCACATGGCTTTATATGAATGTATTTTGTCTTCCTTGAGGAAAAAGAATTTGTCTCATATTTCTTTTCAGCTACTGTAGCCCCTAACATAAGACCTGTTCAAGACCAACTGTCAGGGTCAAGTACTGCCCAATTAGTACTACTTTAAATGTGCCATAGAATATTCTTTACTATGCCAGGAAGAAGTAGGTTACCATTCATTCCTGCATCATGCATTCATCAGTTATTTTCGAGCAAACTTTCTATGCCAGGCACTGTGCAATGGATGCAAAGAGATAAAAGCCTTGCCTTCAAGGAGCGGGTGGCAGAGTCAGAGAAGTATAGTGTGGTGTAGATAGAGTACACTGCGCAAATGCTTACGGGCACCCAGAGGAAACACAACTAAATCAGACTAGGAATAGTAAGGAATGAAACATCATTTTCCAAAGTATGTTTCCCGGAGCACCAGTCTGCAAGATTCTCCATGAAAAACAAAATGAAATGATACAAAACAAAACAAAGCAAAATGAAGGTTTCGTGGTCAAATAAATGAGAAACCATCATTCCCATGATGTATACCATCATTCCCTCTCCCAAAGAGCTACCAATCCCATTAGCACACTAATGCCTGAGAGGAGTCCTGTGGTAAAAAACAAACAAACAAACAAACAAACAAAAAACCCACCTGTGGGAAACCCCGTTGTTAAATAGAGATGTTCCAGTCATCAGGAGAAAAGTGGTGGCTGAAACCTTTGGGTAGGTGAGGTCACTGAGGAACTGATAGAAAACAGAGATCTGAGGCCCAGAACTAGGAAAATACCAACACTTAAATGTGGAGTGGAAAAAGAGTGGCCCAAAGGGAGACTAAAGTGAACTGGCCATGGATGTACAAACTCAAAACAGTGGGAAAACAGAAGCACAGGGAAAGGAGAGAATTTCAAGTAGGGATTGGCCAGAAACAACAGAGCCCCAGGTGAAGACATTAGAGTGTCCCCCAGATTTAGCTATCATGAGGTTATTAGGGGCATTTGCAAGAGGGTTATCAAGGAAATGGAAGGAAGTGGAACTGCAGGGATTGAGGCTGTAAGGAAGTAGAGACAATAAGTGTAGACTGGCCTTTTGAGAATTTGGCTGTGAAGGGTCAGGAGTAATACAGGAAAGGAGAAAGAGAGATGCACCACTGAAGGAGGGTTATTTTACAATGAGGAAATCAGAACCTCTTTGTATGTGGACTGAAAAAAGTCAATAGAGAGGAAAGATTAAGAAACAGGGCAGTTGGGGTGAGAGGCGCTTCATAAGGTTGGATAGCTAAGACAAAGTGGAGGGGACAAATCACAGGTGAGGTGGAATTAGGCCCAGGTAGAAAGAGGAAAAAAGGAGATGGGCTAAGAGAGAAAGACAAAGTTGTAGGTGGTGAGAGAGAAAGTTATTAATAACAACATTAATTAATATTCATGGTGCCAGGCCCTGCACTAAGTGGTTTACATAGGTTGTTTAATTCAATCTTTACAGTAACCATTTAGAGAAGGCACTAATATCACAGTTTTACAGACAAATTGTCTATAAATTTGGTGGAGAAAGAAGGCATCTTGTCATTTAGGAGAGTCAGGATGCAAAATCAGATCAGTCGGTTAAGCATCTTCCTTTGGCTCAGGTCATGATCCCAGGGTCCTGGGATTGAGCCCCACATCAGGCTCCCTGCCCAGTGGGGAGTCTACTTCTCCCTCTCCCTCAGCCTCTTCCCTCTCCTCCTGCTCATGCTTGCTCTATCTCTCTCAAATAAATAAATAAAACCTTAAAACAAAAAGAAAAAATATCTCTGGCCTAAAAAGTACTGTCTAGGAAGGAAGTTCTTCTTCCTTAGTGTTCTCAATTTTCAGAATGAAATAGGAGGCAAGGCTCTTTCTCAAGAGTAAGCCAGGGAGGTGTCTAAGGAACAGGGTACTCATGATCGGAATACCTGCAGAGAAGAATGGTGAAGAGCTCTCACTAAGGACACATTTTAGAGCATAGCTAAGTTGAGGAGCATGCTTTGGTAGAGACTTCAATTCCTATAAACTGTGACATTCCAGCACACTACACCAGCCCCACCTGCTATATACCAGGGCCTAGATAACAGGGCAGAGAAGAGACTGGTAGCAACTTGTAGGCTCCTGGAGGAGAGACTGCGCACATCCTCAGAAGTGACCACCAGTAGGTACAATGTGGTTTGCTCTCCTATAGATAGAAGGAAAGGGCTCCAAGGTACCAGAGGTAGGAGAGGGATTTACTCCGATTAAGAGAAATTGGAGGAATCTAGGGATATGGGGGAAATTGCAACCAGCTCTTGCCATACAAAATTAAGCAAATTTCAAGCCTACTCAACTGAGAAATGAATTGCCAGAACACAAAAGGAAGATCAAATTTAGGGGAAAACCGTATGTCCAGTTTTCGGACATGTTGATTTTTAGATGCCTACAGTTTTACTACATGGACTTGAGTTTGGACTTGGAAGTTATCATCTAAAGGTAATAGTTCAGAAGTTCACACACCAGTTTCTTGTACACAGAGAAAGTAGAAAGTAACACAGATCTATCTTTTCCCCACAAATAAAGGCAGAAAGATAACACTACCACCTGAAGTATGACTAGAGTAACACAATGATCCCATTGAGCACGGGAGCACAGTTCTCCGGCAGTGAAACCAAGATGGAGGAGTAGAAAAGGCCTAGAATACTTTCAGGGCATGGAGTGAAAGAGCCCTTAGGTATAATTAAGAGATTGCATAAGGGTTCTAGGAAGGATTCTTAGTTATACAAAGGGATGTGGTACTGGAAGAATTACAAAAAAACCTTCTTTCATAAGCTTGCCTGGAGCCAACCTTGCAGATTATGGCAAAATTTTCCCAGGTTCAATAGTAACGCCACCACAATTGAGCAAGGTCCTGAGTCACCCATGCTGTCTTTTCACCTAGCCCCTGCTGTCTTTATTGTCCTCTACTTACTGACCTTGCCCCACTTACTCCTCTTTGCCCTAAAAGCCTATTTTTACTGTAAAGACACCCCAAAGTAACACATTTGTAAAAAGAAAGTTATTTTATTGTTTTACAGTAAGCTCCAAACCCTGTGTATGTTTATGTCTGCTTAAATCCTAGCTTTCATCTTAAAATTCAAATGTGTGAGGCAACCAAACAGTGTTCCAGGAATAGCCCCTGGTAGTAAGATGAGGCAAAAGCCATCTCAACCACATCTGGCAAGTGTATAAGGAATTGCTGGTTAGGCACACTTCCTTTATCTACACTGGCAGTTACTCGTAACCACGAACCTTTATTATTGGGTACCACTCTCCATAACTTAAATTTACAGTTTCAACTCCATCTAAGAGAATACAGCCACCAGAACTTAGGTTCCAGTCCCAAATTCATTGCTAGCTACCTGTGCTACTACAGGCACGTCAACCTCTTGGACCCTTATTTCTTCATCTGAAAAACAGAAATAATGCTTGATGCTTGCCTTTCTTCACAAGGCCCTAAGAATCAAACCAGATAGCTATTAGATGGAAACATTCTTTTATGAGTATCATGATATCAAAATAAAGAATTGTTATAGTTATAATGACTTTATTGGTTGTAGTAATAATTGTTATTATTGATAACAGTAGTAAATACGAGTAGTTTATGTTCTCACAGTCACATAGTATAATCCCCAAGGGCTATACACTAAGATCTTAGCATTAAAGGGCCCATCCCATCTTCTACATGGCTAAGTTCAATAGCAGGCAGGGAGACAGAAAGGGAGAAAAGGTGGTAAAAATAAAAGGAGAGAGTGAGGAGGAGAAGGAGGAGAGAAGGAAAGGAGACAACAGATGGAGAGACAGGGGAACAGGGAAGTGGGAGATGTAAAGAAAAGGCCTTCCCTGCCTGCCTTGGGCCTCCTGAAACCCCCTTTTTCAGTCACTAAAAGGTGGCTTTCAGAAGGGATTCTTCCCGAAGAGGTCATTGAAATCATTAACTGAACTGGATAAACTGTGAATCCATAGTGTTTGGGGTAGTTCCTGGTCTTCATGCTTGGCCCTTGGAGAAGGAGATACTGAGGAAGGTTTTAATGGCAGAAAGTAAAAAATGTTTTAAATGACCAAGGATGTGATCTTGGCTCAGTGGTGAGCCACTATTTTTCATGAAACCCAACTTGGGGGAAAAAATGTTTTGGGCTACATTTTTTAAAACTCTAAATGAATACCTCTCCTCTATTAAGTCCCCTAGGGGAAAACATAATTTTATAATATATATTACATATCTGTTAAATAGAAAAATGTCAGTGAGAAAATTGGCACATCTTCTAATTGTCCATTTTGACAATTGTCTAATTGTTAGTATCTGGGCATAGCTGAAAAGTAGCAAAACAGATGCTATTGACAGATTTTAATTTTGATTAGCAGCATAAGAGAACTGGTATGGTGAGGGTGCTTGGGGTTCAGCAAAGGAGAAGAGGGGAAAGAAACAAATGTCTAAATAGTTATTAAAAGATTCCAATTTTCAGGGTGCCTGGGTGGCTCAGTTGGCTAAGCATCTGACTTTGGCAAAGGTCATGATCCTGGGATCTTGGGATCTAGCCCTGCAGCAGGCTTCACATTCAGCACGGAGTCTGCTTGTCCCTCTGCCCTTTCTCTTTTCCTTCCCCCTCCCCCCCACCCCTGCTCACACACACTACATGTGTGCTCAGTCTCTCTCTCTCAAATAAATAAAATCTTTTTTAAAAAAATTCAAATTCTTCACATTTCCTCACTTTGGAAGAAACTCAGAGTTTAACTTCTGTGGGATTTTATAGAATTTTTTTTGTTTGTGTGTGGTGGTAGATTTAGAAAAACATCTTAAAACATACCCAGGCTAACCAACAGAGGATCAGGACCCATTCCTTCCTTCTCTTTCTCTCAGTCTCTTTCTGTCTCTTTCTTTCTGTCTCTGTCTCTCTCTCTCACACGCACACACAGTCACACATCATTAATAGTTTCTGAGGTTTATTTTTTATTTATTATTATTTCTCATATACAAAAGCCTAGGAAAATACTCCTCTTTATGTATCATGAGAAAATATGTAGGCACAATATTCAGGAATTTAAACTAATTACCTTTTACCTGCCAAGTGAAGTAAAATGTCTACCTCTAGGATTAATATTTTATACTTCCTTATTGTCTTGAATTATGTAGGTATATAAAGGGTGTTTTCCTTTAAAACATAGACATACACACGTACATTGTTGAGAATAAAGCAAAACTGCACATTTACAGAAAGCCAAGACATGTGCTATAAAATAAAAAGGAGATTGAGCTGGTTTCAACTGAAAGACCAGCAATCATTTCAGACAACAGTCTTCCTTTTCAGCTAAAAATATGAAAATATAATAGCACAGGTGAGAGTCCTCCTTGACTACTCCAAAAATCTGTTGGGTATTTAATGTGCCCTTTACCTGGCTTAATGGAAGCCCACTGCTCCATTCTATTTAAGTGAAGGCAGGAGCCTTTCAAACAGTAGGAATAGGAGGAGGAGATTATATATATATATACACATATATATGTAAATTATATATATAAAATTTTATTTATATATAAAATGTTCTTTTCTGATTATAAAGTAATTCATGAGAAAAAAATTTAATAAAAACTTTTAAAATTAATGTTCATTGTAGAAAAATTGGAATGTGCCAGAAAAGATAAGGAAGAAAATAAAAATAGTTTATCATTCCACCACCCAGAAAGATAAGCTGATAGTATTTTATTGTATTCCTTTCTAGTATTTTTTTTTCTTTAAACTGTCTTTGTTTGGTACAAGAAAAATACTGTCATTTGATGCTTTCAACACTGCTGGACAAGAAATAAATTTAAAAATGCAAAAATAAGAGAGAAACAATAATTGTACCCAGTTAAACTGTGGGTGGGAAGCTGCACCAGTCTCCAGAACTAAGTATTTGAAGAAAGAAGCCGGTTGTGAGCAATCAGCAGAGTGGAGCCAAAAGTACACACAGAAGATTTTCTCCTACTGCTATCTTACTGTTACCCCACTCCGTGACCTTAGGAGAAGGTTTTTCCTTCTCTAGCTTTCATTTTCTTCATCTTTAAGTAGGGGACTGCAGCTCAGCAGTTCCATAAACATTTAGTAGGTGTTTTTCCATGTGATGGAAAATAGAGATGACAGGCAGGAAGTATCTACTCTAATCTACCAGGTTTTGCAATTTAGAAATGAAAATCAGGTAAAATTTTGTGATATCCTCTGATATTTAAAATGCCCCCTGAAATTTAACAGAAGAGAATCTGAAAATTCTTGGTTTAGTGAAGTGGACAAAATGCTACCCAACGTTTCTCATTCTGAAATTCTGTAATTCAATGTCACCAAGAGGCAAATGCCTCTTTAAGATACCACCCTAAACCAATATTGACCATTTTCATGCTGACAGCAATCAGTAAATTGCTGGAGGTACAGGAGGACCCCACTTTCAAAACAAATGGAAACCAGAGCTGAATATTCTGTCCATTCTGTTGTCATTATATATTCCCTAAATATCAAAGGCTGACCTTTCAAAAATTGAGCAATAAAAATCTATCCCCACCCCAAATCATTCTCCTTCTGATCCTTCTTAACAAATTCCACCTCAATCTAGGAATTTACCAACTTTGAACTTTCTCTTCCATTTCCAATGAAAACCTATTGGAAAGTAGTAAACAGGAGTCATTTATAGCTTAGTGTATTTCTCCCAAGGATATTTATACCAAATCTTTATAGGGTACTCGTTTAAAAATTGGGGGGGCACCTGGGTGGCTCAGTGGGTTAAGCCTCTGCCTTGGGCTCAGGTCAGGATCTCAAGGTCCTGGGCTCAAGCCCTGCATGGGACTCTGCTCAGCAGGGAGCCTGCTTCTTCCTCTCCCTCCACCTGCCTCTCTGCCTACTTGTGATCTCTCTCTCTCTGTCAAATAAATAAATAAAATCTTTTTTAAAAAATGTTACCAATTTAAAAAAAAAAGTTTTTCTCCCTGTTGATAGAGGATATATCAATGAGTAGGTGGAAAAGGTATATTTAAAGCAAGACAAAAGAACCTTCTGCAGTTCCCTAAATTAATACAAGATGTGGAGAGCCTTTGTCCATGAGTCTTTCAAATTCAGGAACAATGTGGATTCTGTCCAATATGGGTCATTCCCCAACTTTAATAATAAGGACACTTCTCCCTCTCTCCCCCAACTTGGAGCTACATAGAAATAAAATATTAAACAGCCATTTCAAGAGGTGGAGAAGAGATTGTTTGCTTTTTTTCAGTTTTTTTAGGAGGCTGAAAGAATTTAGGGAGTTGTCCCAATTTAAATGAATTACAAATTGGGTTACTAATTGATATATTTGCAAATAAATGATTCTTTTAGATCAGTACTATCCAACAAAACTTCAGTGATGATGGAAATGCTCTGTAACTGCACTGCCCATGAGTTAGCCATTTAGCCCCATGTGGTTACTGAGCACTTGAATTATGGCACTTGAAATTCAGAAACTGAGTTTTTAATTTTTATTTAATTTTTATTAAATTTAAATAGCCGCATGTGGCTAATGGATGCCATATTAGCACAGTTCTAGATGATTCTTTGTGGAAGCTGATTGGGTGCCAAATACCCTATTCTGACCCTAACAAGACAACTTCATCCAAGTAGGATGAATATGTCTTTAGAATTTCAGGTCTATTGTAATACTTACACTTGTTGCCAAGTCAGAGGCAGTTGCTATTGCCAAGCCAGAAAATCTACAGAAATGCCATGGAAACCCTGTTGAAAGAACATAAGGCAAACCAGTATATTGTGTTTAGCTAGACTCTAATAGGCCCCAGCCTATCCCTCAAAGTGACCCAAATAAATCCAACTTAATGCTTTTTTTTTTTCTTTCTTAAATTTGTGTCTGCTGGGAGTTTTTCATGTTTCTATGTCAACCCTTGTCACCGGATATCTTGAAAGGCTCTCCTATGACCAAAGATCCTCTGAATTCACAATTTTTTCTAATAGAATGAGGAAACTATGACTATTATCTATTGTTCTTAAGCAAGACCTTTGGGACTCTTCAAAGAAACAGATTGAATATTTATTATAAGGAAGGAAAATTATACAGTGTGTAAAGGCCCTTTGTTGAAAATTTGATTTTGATAATTACATTTTTATCTGAAAATGTCAAAAATCCCTCTTTGAGAATTATGCTTGCTGACTCCTCTGATAAAAAGAAAAGATAAGGGAAATGCTTGGCCATCAGTGTTTCAAATAAGAAGGTTTCAATGTGTTACCAATGGCCCTTGATTTCTACCTCAATTGACACATCAAGGGGGTCCAACCATTGCCCAAACCTCTTTTGGAAGAGTTAAGTTTGCGAGAGCCTCAATTACCCGTTACTTGTATCCTAAAGTCCAGGGAACTCCCCTAGCTACAGAGGCCATGGTTTGCAAGAGCAGATAAACATAGAGATCCCTGGCCAGCCTCCCCATACCCGCTCTCATTCCCACGATGAATAGGATTCATTAGAAATTATAAAACCATCTTTATTGCTAGGGGTTAAAACAAAAATTTTTTCCCTTGGACCTTGAACCCTGAAGCGCCTGGAAAGGAGGCTTAAGTCTTGGCCACCCTGGTAAGGACCCTAAGAGGCTGTGGCTGAAGAAACAGAGATGAACCCCGGTCCTTGGCAAGGTAACTGGGTTTCCTATGTTGTAAGGAAAGTTGTTGGGAAACTGAGGACTTTTGTGAAGTGAGAATACTTGTTTTAGACAATAATAGCTGCTATGAACAAAAATAGATAAAGGAATCACTTCCTAGTCAGGAGCCAGAGAGAGGAATGCACACTTGAGCACTGTCTCAGTTCAGTTTTGAAATGTAGGTGGGGGGAAAGCTCTCTAGTTGTCTCCAATAACTGGCTTGCTTTCTTTCCTTTCCCCACCCAAATCTATGTGAGTTTTGGGGCCTTGCTCTTCATACTACGTTAGACTTACAGCCCTTGTTATATGATCCCCTTAGTTTAAGAAAGCAAAGACACAGCCTTGGTCCACTTTTTACTAGAACTCCTGGCCCAAAACTTACTTCATATGCCACAAAGTTCCTGTTTCCACAGCAGTAAGGAAGCCCTTATCTGTTCCCTATTTCCTTCTCCTTTCTACAATGAAATGATAGGAGCTGCGGAACTCTAAATTGTGCTGAGAATATGTAGCTCTCAGGATCTTGGGACAGCCCTTACACTTTGCTATAATCATGCTTCCATTCAACATATATTGACTAAGTGACCGCAAGGTCCAAGTCGAGTACTAGGTGTTGCTTCAGCAGACCGGAGCCTCAAACATGGTTACAGCTAACATTCACTCGAAAGGGTGATTTTATCTCCACCCAAGACAGGGAAGCTGGGGGACTCATAACGATATATTTTTCCAACTCAGCGTGTAGAGTTAATCCATATTTACTAGCTACTCTCTCTTTCTAGTTGATTATAAGTTTTCTCTTTCCTCTTATAACTTCCTAGCATCCTTGCCTGTTGCCTCTGGTTAAGGTTGAGCACAAGATTCTGGAAAAGGAGTGAGAAAGCCTAGGGTGTGACCCCACAAGCCACATCTTGCCCAGTTTCTGTATATGGGGATTAGGAAAAGAATGCCTGATTCTTGAAGTTCTCTTCTGACCTGGGGCCAGGTTTGGGAGTGTGGGGATTCTGGCAGGAAGAGAAAGAGAGTATAACTAAAAACAGTGCAGTCTTGTTGACATAAAATCTGGTCCCCTCTTACACACATACACTGTCTGACTTGGTCAAGCCATGCTCTCTTCAGGTCATGCCCTCCTCCTCCCGACCTTTCTTCTGGATTCTCTCCATCTCACTGACTCTACCCAATCCAAGTTACCTTCATTTGTTTGCCTGGACTCTGGGCAGGCAGGCCTCAATAGCCTGCTGACTGGCTTTTTTACACCTGTATTTGTCTCCCTTTGATCCTTTCTCCATTCTGCACTCAGCTTGACCTTTCAAAAAGGTGTTGCTTCCTGGTATGGAAGGGTAATGACCCAAATCATGAGTGGGGCCTCCAAGGCTGTGCATGAGAGCCTTTCACCCACCTCCTTAGCCTTCTTACTGTTTGTGGACCACCCACACTGTGCTACCACCAGCCTGGTTTCCCCCCTGCCCTTAACCCGAACTCCGGCCCGTGCACCCCTACTTTTTCTTCAGGGTTCAGCTCAAATGTCACTTCTTCAAGGACAACTTCCCTAATACGTGAGGGCCCTGGTCAGAGGCTCCCCTAGCATCTTGCCCTTCTCCTTCACAATGTTTATTGCAGTTGTAATTCTGTACTTCGCTGTTTTTTAAAGACTGACTGCTTAGTCAGAACATAAACTTCGTGAAGTCAGAGATGACGGGGGTCTCATTCACTGCTCTAACCCCGCATCTATCACAGTGTCCAGCACATGGAGGGGCTATTTAAGTATCTGTTGAATGAATGGCCACACTCGTCCTATACAGATGCACACAGCCCCTTTCCTGACACACAGGCTCTGAGCAGAGGGAAACTACCCTGTTCTTACTGTGTCCTCTGTGTGGTTATTCTTTTTATTTTGATTTGGCTTGCTTATTTTTATCCTCTATGCCTTTACATTTTATTTCCAAACGGTGAGAAAGAACCCCCAGGTGGAAATGCATGGCTCTTGCAGCCACACCAGTGTCCTTAGGACACACCCTGTCGTGTCGCATTTCCTTTACATACTGAAACCACTAAGAGTTTTGTGTGGCAAGTCTTGAATTCTGATTCCTAGTCAGCTAAAGCAAGGTCTGTCAAAGTCCCAACCACGTGCCACATTCTCTCTGAAAGCCTGCCTGTTCTTGTCAGAACTTCTTTCCTCTCGCCCAAGTGTTTTGTTTTTACCCCTGTTTATTATATTGCTTGTTGTTGTTTTTTTTTTAATCTTTGTTTTTACCCCTGTTTAGAAGTTATATTGCTTGTTTGTTTGTTTGTTTGTTTGTTTTTTGAATCACAGTTGTTTTGATACCCATCCACCTAACCTCCTAAACTCTGTTTTTAGGGCAGGTACGCTGAACTGTTATGTTGTCTGAATTATCTTTGTATCTCAGTATCTAACACAATTTTAGGTATTGATTAAGCTAGCTTGATTTTTTTTCCCATTGTTGTAGTACAAGACTGGGCCCAAGTCCTTTAGTCTGATCAGTTCCATTCATCAATTTCATCGTATGTTCTCCCTCACTTCCACAGAGAAGTACAGAGAGTAGAGGCATCCTGTCCTCTTTGCCTTTCTTATAAAAGGTAACTAAAAGAAGTGCAAGAGAAGAAAGAGGCTTATAAAGATATAGAACAAAGCAAGTAATGCCAACAAATACATAACACTGGGTATGGTGTTTGTTTAAAGCCCCATGGCTATTCCTCATAGCAGATGATAAGAAGTTTAAAATGCCAGGAGCATCCACTGAAATTAATATCTCAGACAAAGAAATAGCCCATGTGCTGATAAATTGATCCTGCCTTACTGTTGATTCTTAGAAGAAGGATAATACCGTGCATTGTATGCTTTGCAGTGGAAATCATCCTCCCTAATGTGTAAACACCTAAAAATGAAGGGCACCTGGGTGGCTCAGTGGGTTAAAGCCTCTGCTTTTGTCTCAAGTCATGGTCCCAGGGTCCTGGGATCGAGCCCCGCGTCGGGCTCTCTGCTCAGCAGGGAGCCTGCTTCCCCCTCTCTCTTTCTGCCTGCCCCTCTGCCTACTTGCGATCTCTGTCAAATAAATAAATAAAATTAAAAAAAAAAAGATACATTCACTGAAGCCAAACACATAGATCTGGGAATTTAGGTTCTAATCCCATTTGCGCCTGTGTGGCAGAGTGACTTGGCAAGTCTATTACCATGTATAGTTAGTTGCCTCATGTTACAGATTTCAAAATAGAAAGCCTACTAAAGGAACTTTCTTTTATTTCAATCAGCCCTCATGGAATCATGTGTGGACTTACAGAAGGATCCTGTCAGGCCTTGACTATCAGGGGAGAACCTAAATTTTGCCATTATCAAAGATATAATATGGTATGATATCTGGAAAAATAAATCTTTTTCAGATAAAACCTCTTCTTGTCAATTGCCAATTTCTACTGGGGTGTTTCTCCTCCCGCCCCTGCCAGTTCAACTAGTGTTTATTAAAAGCCTGTTACTCAAAAGAAATGACATATTATGACAGAACTACCAGTTGGGAAATGTATGCTCAGGTGCCTGGGTGGTTCAGTTGGTTAAGTGTCTGCCTTCCATGGGGGTCATGATCAGAGGGTCCTGGGATCAAGTCCTGCATTGGGCTCCCTACTCAGGGGGAAGTCTGCTTCCCCCTCTGTCCCTCCTCTCCTGCTTGTGCATGCACTTTCTCTCTCTCTCGCAAAAGTAAATAATTTTTTTTAAAGATTTTATTTATTTATTTCACAGACAGAGATCACAAGTAGGCAAAGAGGCAGGCAGAGTGAGAGGAGGAAGTAGGCTCCCTGCTGAGCAGAGAGCCCGATGAAGGACTTGATCCCAGGACCCTGGGATCATGACCTGAGCCACCCAGGCACCCCAATATTTTTTTTTAAAAGGAAAATGTGTGCTCTAGATCTTGCTATGCCACAATAAGCAGTGTGATCTTAGATGCTGAAAGTGACAGTTGCCACCTATGAGCACCTATTCTGTGCTCCCTGTGCTAGGCACTTTACAGGTTTTCATTTCCTTTAATTCTCACAAAACTGAGATTCAGAGAAGTTTGTGCTGAATCTCAGCCCAGGTCACATAGCTAGTAGAGTAAGTGAGCAGTTTTTTCCACTGATGAATTCTCTAGACTTCAGTTTGTACCATCTGTAAAATTAGGGAATTTAATTATGTGACATCCATGGATGATATTAAATAAATTTAACTTATTTGTTGACATTTATTATGGATGATTTCAAACTTTCACAAGAGTCGAGAGTCTTGTCCAATGGCCTGTCTCCCAGACACAATAGTCAGCACCTCATAGCCCCTCTCTCTTCATCTATTCTCCACCCACTTTTCTCCCTACCCATGTGCCCACTGGATTCTTGTGAAATATCTACATATATTATTTGATCTGTAAATATTTCAGTATTTATCACTAAAGAGAAAGACTTTTTAAAAACATAGCCTCAATACTGTTAGCACATCTAAGATATTAACAGTAATTTCTTAATATCATAAATATCTAGTGTTTAAATTTTTCTGATTTTTTTTTCTGATTGGTTTGTTTAAATCAGAAACCAAACAAAGTCCTCAATTGTGTGTGGCTGCTATGTGTTTTAAGTCTCTCTGAAGCTATGCTTTTCTATGCTTTTTTCTCATGTCCCCCATTTTTGTTTCCCTTGAATTCATTGAAGAAACTGGGTATTCATCCTAGAGTTTCCCATATCTGGATTTGAATGTATTCCTCAATTAACATATTTCTCTGTTCCCTTTATCACCTATAAAATTCTAGTTAGGTCTAGGGGTTTGATCTGATTCAGACTTGATTTTTTTTTCTTTACAGAAACACTTCACAAAGGTAAGGAGTATTTCCATCAGGAGATACTGATATCTAATCGTCTTTCTTTATACGTTAACAGTTCTTGATGATAATTGCCTAGCTCCATTATTTCCATTGGGGTTTGCAATTGGTAATATTCTAATTATATCTTTTCTTCTTCATTTATTAGCTAGACTATTTCTATAATACCTATTTCTACAATTTTCCTGACCTCAACTGGTTAATTGCCATGAGACACAGTTCATAAAAGAAAGGCAGATTAAATGCTTGATTCTTTCCTTTTATTTACCAGTTTTAAGATAATGGCTTGGTTCATTATCATTCTCTAAAGGTGACTGCGGAAACTGTTTTTAAAATATCATTGTGTTCTCAGGATTTAAACCTATCTAATGTATTTGATCAGTTGCGGTTAATCTTACGGACACTCCGATTATAGGAACCTCTTCGACTTGGCTCCAGGATCCTTTTGACACATAGTAGTCTTTGATAGCTTCTTCACTTTTTGTATGACAAGATGTCCAGACTCATACAATTCTTGCCCCAGATCTCTAATCAGACATTTCTCTAAGAATACCTAGGGATTACAATCTGGGCAGTAATACTGTTTACTTCTGTGGTTTGTTCACTGCTTCTAGGCCTTTTCCGTGAACAGAAATAGGAAAATCTATTATGAGTTCATACTGGTATTTTCTATTCAAATTTAGGATTGCAGAGTTTTACTTCTTTGATTTTATAATTGTATTACATTCTTTTTGCTGAAAATCTTGTTCCCTCCTTTTAGAATACTTTAACACTTTCAGAATTTTTACAGACAATTTAGTCATTAAAGATAATTTGGGGGGTGCCTGGGTGGTTCAGTCAGTTAAGCATCTGACTCTTGATTTTAGCTCAGGCCGTGATCTCAGGATTGTGGGATTGAGCCCCAAGGTAGGCTTCACGCTCAGTGGAGAGTCTACTTAAGATTCTCTCTCCAGGGGCACCTGGGTGGCTCAGTGGGTTAAAGCTTCTGCCTTCTGCTCAGGTCATGATCCCAGGGTCCTGGGATCGAGCCCCGCATCGGGATCTCTGCTCAGCGGGGAGCCTGCTTCCTCCTCTCTCTCTGCCTGCTTCTCTGCCTACTTGTGAAGTCTGTCTGTCAAATAAATAAATAAAATCTTTAAAAAAAAAAAAAAAGATTCTCTCTCCATCTCCCTCTGCCCCTCCCCCTTATTTACTCTCTCTCAAAATAAATAAATTAATTAAATCTTTTTTTTAAATAATATGAAAATTTTTTGCAAGTTTTTTTTTGTTGTTGTGATGGTGGTGGTGGTTTTTTGTTGTTGTTTTGTGGGGTTTTTTGATACTGAGGATATATCCCACCAGGGGTCAAATTATACAATATGTTTAATATCACTGTGTTTTAATATCACTGACACTCAAAATATTAAACAACGTGTCAGAACCAATTAGCCCCCCACTATGCCGTGATATAAATCTTTAGTTGTTGGATTGCAGAGAGGTAGAAGAGGGGTAATATCTCAGGGCCGCAGAAGTTCACCAATCCATATAGAATTGATCCAATGCTTTAAAAACTGGAAATGCCATACTCTGCATCCTGGTTTGTTATAAGCTTTGGTATGTTGTATCTGAGTTCCCTTCTAGCTCCAACAGTAACCTATATATCACTAAATTGAGATGTCCTTTTCCTGCTTCCTTACCCTATTAAGCTTTATTTATACATACACCTGAAAATTTTATAATTATACATACAGATGATTCTTTTATGTGATTCTGGAAGTTCTGACCAATAAAATAAGCAACAAAACAGAAATACAAGCTGTAACTATTAGGAAATATAATTACAGTATTTGGAACCGCTATGACTAGATAGCTTAAAACAAATAGCAAATCTTAGATAGAATAAGCAATCAAGTAGTAATTATAATTGAAGTTAAATATAATTAGTCATACAATTTTCAGCTGTTTTAATTCTACTAAAATTACTTAAGAATTACTGTCGTAGGTGTCAGTGAGACTGCCTTCCCCAAAATCTCTTTCCTAAGATATCCCCCTGCCCCACAACCATCCACACGGCTATAAGCAGAACTTCTCTTGCTTATGTGACCCCACTCCCCTGGTCAGACTTGTTGGGTCTGTGGGTAGGAACCTGGCCTTAGCCAGTATAATCAGAAGTTTCCTATGGATTTTTCAAGCTGGGGTCAAGAAAGAGAGTCATTTGTATGGTTGTTAAAAGACACTGACCCAAAGAGCTGTTGTTGTCCAAGTTTTCTGCTTTGTGGGGAAATCCTGCAGTGGGAGCAGATGAAGCTGACATGCAGAGAAGAGCCAAGCCAACTGTGAAAAGGAATTTTGATGGCAGTGGATTTCCTGCAGTTGTTCCTGAGGCCAACTGCAGCCCTGCCCATCTCTTAGGTTGGTTTTATAATGCTTCCTTGGCATTTATAAGCCAATTATTTCTCATTTTTGCCAAGACTAATTCAAATTAGATTTCTGTCACTTGCTATCAAAAGAACTCTCACTTCTTTAACAAAAGGAAATACATTGAATAAATCTTCCATAAATAATAGATTTATATTTGAGTAATGTCAGCTTTATTATACCACATACAAATCCTCTCAGTTCCCTCACATATTATCAATAAAAAAAATTCAGAATGTTAATGGATTATGTGATTTTTTTTTTAACTTAGATTTTCTTAGATGGGATTGGTGGAAAGGCAGGACATAAGTCTGGAAAAGGGACTGAGATTAGAACATACAAAGACTTAAATGTCATGCTAAAGAGTTTGGACTTTATCTTATAGGTAGTGGGGATCTAACTGGAAAGTTTTCAAGCAAGTAAGTGATCTGTTTGGATCTTTAGGATATCCTGGTGGCAGTATAGAACTTCATTTAGGGAAAATAGGGGCATCTGGGTGGCTCAGTTGTTAAGCATCTGCCTTCAGCTAGGTCATGATCTCAGGGTCCTGGGATTGAACCCCACATTGGGCTCCCTGCTCAGTTGGAAGCTGGCTTCTCCCTCTCCTGCTCCCCTTGCTTATGTTCCCTCTCTCGCTGTGTCTCTCTCCATGAAATAAATAAATAAAATCTTTAAAATAAAATTAAAAAATTAAGATGGGAAAACAGGGGTGCCTCGATGGCTCAGTCAGTTAAGCGTCTGCCTTAAGCTCAGGTCATGATCCCAGGGTCCTGGGATCGAGTCCTGCATTGGGCTCTCTGCTCAGCCGAGAGTCTGCTTCTGCCTGCTTCTCCTTCTGCCTGCCACTCCCCATGCTTGTGCTCATACTCTCTCTCTCTCTCTGTCAAATAAATAAATAAAATCTTTTTTAAAAATGGGAAAATAGTTTCAAAGGTCCTTATTTTGGAAACCCTAATCATGTAAAGGCTATTCCAGGTATATGAGGCCGAGTTGATAAGGGACTCACCTGGTTGGAAAAGGGAAGAGTTCAAGAGAAATTTCAGAGGTAGACTTGGCAGTACTTAACAATCGCTTGGGTACAGGGAATGAAAGTGAGGAAGTATTCAAGGACTGTGAATTAGATGGAGATACCATCAACACAGGAGAAGGTGGGGAATAGATTTGAGAAGATACTAATCTAGCTGAGCACCACCACTGACTGACCTTTATGATCCATTTTAGCAAGTAAGATTGTTCTGTCCCCATGTAGCACTCACAGAATATCTCATTTCAAAGACAGCTATAATATGATTATATCTTGTCAGGCTGTTTGTACTTTATTGGATTTCCTCCAGGTAGGAAGCCACGGAAATCATTAAGTTCTGGAAATTTAGGATTCCTACTTGGTCTCTGATAAGGAAGGCATTAACTATAGTTTTGTCATGCTGGTGTGTGTCCGTATAATATAATACATTTTATGTAATAGATATAAAATAGTATATTCTATTGATTTATTTAGTGAACATAATTAAAAGAATAATTATAGCCAACCTAAAATTTTGTATATCACACATCATAAAGAATACCATCAACTCATTGCCTACTCTGTGCTCATGGTTACAGGTAGAGAAATGAAAACTTTATAGTGAAATAAAATTGGAAAGGATATAATAGAGTGATATGAGGCTCAGATTTTCAGTGTAAATATTTCTGTGTTCAAAGCAATTAACCAGAAGGCACATTTTTGCTATAACTTCTCTGGAGAACTAAATAGCTCTCGTCTACTGATTTCTAAAGCAAAAATACCAAATGCCAACAAGGTAATTCATTCTGTATTAAAAACAGAATTAGACACTGTCCCAGCTTTCTCACTGCCATTCCAATATTTTCTGTAAAGTGTGAAAATTCCAATTTGTGAATGGCAGTTTTGTCAAAAGTAAAAGCTCAGCAGCTTATAGACTTAAGTAACTGACATCATTAGAATTCTGACAACTCTGATGAACTACCGGGAACTTTGACCAAATTCCACTTGGTTTGGTTTGATTTCCTTATATCAACACTGATCAACAGAAGTTAAAGCAAACTGCATATGTAATTTTAAATTTTCTAGTAGACACATTAACAAAAAAAATTAGAAGAACTCTGTGAAATTATTTTTAGCATTTTATTTAACCAATTTTTTCCAAAATGTCATTTTAACACACAATCAATATTTTTAAACTACTAATGAAATGTGTTACATTATTTTTTCATACTAGGTCTTCAAAATCTGGTGTGTGTTTTACACTTACAGGATATCTCAATCCAGACTAGCCAAATTTCAAGTGATCAGTAGCCTCATGTAGCTAGTGGCTATCATATTGGACAATACAGCCTTTAGATAAGAGAAAAGTTACAACTGGACACAGTGTCTTTCAAAGAATTAATCTGCCTTACCTTTAAATGACATAATGACTACAACATGCTTAGCACAGTCTTAGACACTTATAGCTGGAAGGCCATTCCAAGCCTGAGAGGAAAAGGTTATATAATAGAGATTGCCTTGCAAATATACATTCAAATATTTAACCTTTTTTATTCTTTTTTTAAAAAGACTTATTATTTATTTGACCCAGAGAGAGAGATGATCACAAGTAGGCAGAGAGGCAGGCAGAGACAAAAGGGGAAGCAGGCTCCCTGCTGAGCAGGGCTCCATCCCAGGACCCTGAGATCATGACCTGAGCCAAAGGCAGAGGCTTTAACCCACTGAGCCACCCAGGTGCCCCTAACCTTTTTTATTCTGGTCTTTATCCCTGCCATTCTGTTTTCCTTGTTTTGAAGAACAGAAATGATGGTACTTTTCTGTCTCAATAAGTTATGAGTTAAATAACGGGGAAGAGTGGAGTTGCCATTAAGTGGGACTTATTCCCAATTACAGAAGTAATATGCTATTCAGAGAGGGCACTAACCTGAGAGGCAGACCTGAGTTTCATCCTGGCTATGCCACTAGCATATGGCCTGAGACAGTTCAAGTCAACTCTGGACATTTTCTCATCTCTAAAGGAAGACGGCGGGGTGCCTGAGTGGCTCAGTCTATTAAGCGTCTGCCTTAAGCTCAGGTCATGATCCCAGGGTCCTGGAATCGACCCCTGCATTGGGCTCTCTGCTCAGGGGGGAGCCTGCTTCTTCCTCTCCCACTCCCCCTACATGGGCACATTCTCCCTCCCCCGCTCTCTCTCTCTGTTAAATAAATAAATAAAATTTTTAAAAAAATAAAAATAAAGGGGAGCCTGGGTGGCTCAGTGGGTTAAGCCTCTGCCTTCGGCTCAGGTCATGATCTCAGGGTCCTGGGATCGAGCCCCGAATTGGGCTCTCTGCTCCGCAGGGAGCCTGCTTCCTCCTCTCTCTCTGCCTGCCTCTCTGACTACTTGTGATCTCTGTCTATCAAATAAACAAATAAAATCTTTATAAAAAAACTAAAAATAAAAATAAAAAAATATAAGGAGGATGGACTAGATTAGCAGCTTTCAAACCATGCTCTGAGGAGCCTAAGGGTTTATAAGGGAAGATTGAAGAGGAATTAGGTGAGATCTTTGCCATACACACTCACACACACCCTATTGCATTCAACTACTGCCGGATCAAGTTTGTTTTAATTATTAATCTCCAGTATAAGCTCCAAAGCTAATTAAAATTTTAAATATTATAACCAGGGAATTTGATCATCTCTACTTCTCTTTTCAACAGTATAGGAAATCATATTCACATCCCCTGGTCCGTTCCTAAAGGTCCTATCACATGCCTTTTTCTCAAACATCCTTGTCACCAGTCTTACCCCTCCCAAGTTGCTGCTCAGGTTACAAAATCAAATTGTTAGACACTGCTGATTCCAGGCAAATTGAACAATGAGATATATTATTAGTTCAAGTTCTTCCCACTGTGAGGGTTATCCTTTTCCTTTGTCCTTCTGGGCTCTGTGGTCATGTGAATACCCCCGTGAAGCCATATGTGTAAGGGACAGCAGTCTGACATGAGTAAGCAACAAGAGAATATAGGCAACTTGCTCATAAAATTTACTTCCCTTCAAAAACCTGTCCAAGCCTGATTCTATATTTGCCTTTTCAACTTGGGCTAGGAGTCTCAGATAACATCTGGATCATGTTGAGCAATTGAGATTGCAATCACTTGGTGTCCCAGGGTTAGTTGTCACAGTGGGACCCAGTAGCAAGACTCTAAAAATCCAAAAAAGTTCACAAAAATAGTGCCTCTTCATATTGATAAAGGGTTCAGGTACAATGCTTTATCCCTCTCTTTGGAATTACAGCCACGCATATTCTGCAAAGGCGTTTGTGAAGAATGGCTTCTGGACCTTATTGAAAGACATAGTTGAGGTGAGTGGTTGGGTCAGAAATGATAAATCCACCCCATCATTCCTGTCTCTTGAAATTTTTAAATGTGTTCTTTTACATTTTATTGAAGAGATTTGCATCTTAACTTCATTTTACATGAGTCACTGTTATGTCCAGATTTCAGTCAAACTTTAACAGAACAAACAGAATTATCCCCAACTTCTCAAGCTAGAACAGTTAATCCAGAATCTCTTATAAACCCTGTTTGTAAATCAGCTCAGGCTTCAGTTGGGTCCTCCTCTCCTTCATCCAGCATTCTTTTTTATTTTTTTTTAAGATTATTTATTTATTTATTTGACAGACAGAGTTCACAAATAGGCAGAGAGAGAGGAGGAAGCAGGCTCTCCGCGGAGCAGAGAGCCCGATGTGGGGCTCGATCCCAGGACCCTGGGATCATGACCTGAGCCGAAGGCAGAGGCTTTAACCCACTGAGCCACCCAGGCGCCCCTTCATGCAGCATTCTTAAAATATATTCTAACCCACTCCACAGATTAATTAGCAAAACTCTTCAATTCCTTTGTTGCTGGAGCTATCTCTTCCTGAATTTCACTTTGTAATTGGTCTCTTGAAACATACCAGAATTTAATTCTAAAGATCTGGAGATATTCAGAGTAAGAGTGGGCATTAGAGGGTGCCTGGGTGGCTCAGTGGGTTAAAGCCTCTGCCTTTGGCTCAGGTCACAATCCCAGGGTCCTTGCCTCAGATTGAGTCCTGCATCGGGCTCTCTGCTCAGCAGGGAGCCTGCTTCCCCCTCTCTCTGCCTACTTGTGATCTCTGTCTGTCAAATAAAGAAATAAAATCTTTAAAAAAAAAAAAAAGAGTGGGCATTAGAAAACTGGCTTCCACTTATAAGGTAACTCCCCCAAACTAGGTGCTTCAGTATCATCAGACAAGGGAGGAACAGCCTCATAAGCAAACGGAGATAATGCTTCAGCTGGCAAGGGAGGTTAGGGGAGTTTATGGGTGAGAGTTATCTAAGTTCTCCAAATTCTCTTCTACACGGCATTTTAATTTTAAGACTATAACTCTTTTTGGATCAGCACCTTAGCATATATTCATGTAAGACCCCCAGATAAGGAGGTGAATTCAACTGATTTGTAAGCAATCAGAAAAAACAAATATTGAGTTACAGTTATCTCAGTCCTAGGATGATAAGAATTTCTTTTTTTTTTTTAAGATTTTTTTATTTATTTGACAGACAGAGACCACAAGTAGGCAGAGAGACAGGCAGAGAGAGAGGGGGAAGCAGGTTCCCTGCTGAGCAGAGAGCCCGATGCGGGGCTCGATCCCAGGACCCTGGGATCAGGGCTCGAGCCGAAGGCGGAGGCTTTAACCCACTGAGCCACCTAGGTGGCCCAAGAATTTCTTTTAACAAATTCTGGTTTGGGTTTCATTTCATGTTTTAAAATGAGAATCTAGAGATTTCATTTGTTAATCTCTTCAATAGAAACAGCTAACCTCAGCACACAGCTCTTGAATTCCTCACATCCTTCATACTGTTCTATGGTAACAACAGTCAGGTCCTATATGCTCTTGTCTTCAATGCCCACCTTAGTGTTAACGTTCACAGGCACTAATTTCTTTAACTATAACAAGCCGTGGTCTTCCAGCATCCCATCTCTGAATATTAATTGGGTTTTTATTATCTTCAAACATAGTGAGTCTAGATAACTAGTCTCATTTTGTTAAGAATCTGTTGTTTATAACCAATTCCCCATCACCAGTTTCTGTACAAGTCAGGATTCATAGTTGCAAGCATTAGTAATCAACTCTAGCTAGCTTAAACAGAGTAGAGTTTGTTGGAAGAAAAACAAGGGCTCAAAAAATCTATGGGAAATTTAAAAACAAGGCTCAGAAAATGGATAGGAGCCAAAAGAGGCTGACAACAGAAAACTCAGCCAAGAAACTCTGTAGAAACAGTCTGGTTAGAATGCTGCCAGAACTTGGCCAAGAGCCGTTATGGGAAGAGGCTAAGCAGAATGTTTTCAGTGACACTGCCACCACCAGACATTCTCTTCTCCTGGATTATTGAAGTCACTACCATCTCTGTAAATAACTTGCTAGTCCATGCACCTTTGTATCACTCCTTCTGGATTGAGTGTCAGAATCCCACTGAACAAAAACCTCAGCTCTGTGCTGATGCCCTTACTGTCTAGAAGAGCGACAATCTGCCCTTTTTCAGTTTCCATACTGGGAAAAGTGTTGGGATACAAAATAGCCAACACACATGGGCACACACACACACAGCCAGGCCACCATACCCTTGGGTTTATTTCTGGACTTGCTCTTCTGTTTTATTGGTCTGTTTATTTTGTTATCACTATGACAGTATTAATTGCAGCCATTTTAAAATATTTTTTTAAATTTTATTTATTTATTTGATAGAGAGAGACGGAGAGAGACAGAACACAAGCAGAGGGAGTAAGAGAGGGAGAAGCAGGCTTCCTTCCCAGCAGGGAGCCTGATGTGGGGCTTGATCCCAGGACCCTGGGATCATGACCTGAGCCGAGCGTGGACGCTTAACGACTGAGCCACCCAGGCGCCCCCATTTTAAAATATTTTTTAACATCTGATGGCTCAACCCTTCCCTCTCAAAAGGTTAAAAACTTTTCTTGGCTCTTCTCAGCTTAATATTTATCAATGAATTTCACAGCTCTTTTATCATGTTTCCAAGAATATCCCATTGGAATTTAATTGAAATTGTATTATATTTATAAATACATTTGAGAAATAATTTAAAATTTTTACAATCTTTAATCTTCTTATCCAAGAACATGGTATATCTCTATTTTCTTAAGCTGCCTTTTATACTCTTGATATAGCTCTCTTGGCTTAGATTTGGCACACTTCTTAAGTTTATGTCTTTTTTTGTTAGGGTAGCTAGAGTTTGTTCCATTTTATTTTCTTTTAAGAGTTTCAAGGCCCGGGCACCTGGGTGGCTGGCTCAGTGGGTTAAGCCGCTGTCTTTGGCTCAGGTCATGATCCCGGGGTCCTGAGTCCCGCATCGGGCTTTCTGCTCAGCAGGGAGCCTGCTTCCCTCTCTCTCTCTCTCTCTCTCTGCCTGCCTCTCTGACTACTGTGATCTCTGTCTGTTAAATAGATAAGTAAAATCTTTAAAAAAAAAAAAAAAAGAGTTTCAAGGCCCTTCTTTTGGCCCAAGCAAAATCTTAACGTCTCATTATTTTACTATGCAAATCACTCTATGATTCTAATTTCCCCGCTGAGCTGAATGAGTCATTAAGCTAAATTCTTCCTAGGTTTATACAGTTTCTATTACTGAATTAAATCATATACTTTGTAGCATGAATTTGAGTTTGAAAGTTAAAAGTAAGGAATGTTTCTCAGGGGAGTAAATTCAGGAAAAAAAGTGTACCAGAATTGGATAAATTGGAAGATGGCGGCCACCGCACTGGTACTACAGTACCCCCTAGTGGACACAAAGAAACATGGTCTTGTTTATACCAAGAAAGAATCTAGAGGGGCCTTAGTGATGAACTAGATCAACACTAGCTTCCTGATAAGCAAACTGAGGAACAAAAAAGGGGAAATGAGGGGCCAAGTTTACACGGCTGAACCAACGCTAAATCACCCACCACTGGTCCCTCACTTGCTTGCTTTCTTCCTTCATTTTAAACATGTGCTATGCACCTATTATATAGCAGGGCACCAAGAATACAAGTATAAAAAATATTGAGTCTTTGCCTTCAAATTTAGTTTTCTTTCAAGCCTGCTAATTTTATCCACTCACAGGGACTGAATTTGTTAGAGAATGAATACAACTCAGCAGAGGAAGGTTCTTAGTAACCACACAAATTGACTCACAATGTGATTAATTGATTATTGAGATTTGATTGGGAAATACATTTGCAAGTGTGGATACTGCCCTTGATCAAGTTCAGACCATTTCATGAGAGAGAAGACTTTATAGATTCATAACCGCGAATTCTTTTTTTATTATGATTTTTATTTTATTTTTAAGATTTTATTTATTTATTTGAGAGAGAGAGTGAGAGAGAGCATGAGAGGGGAGAAGGTCAGAGGGAAAAAGCAGACTCCCTGTGGAGCTGGGAGCCCGATGCGGGACTCGAACCTGGGACATCCTGGGACTCCGGGATCATGACCTGAGCCAAAGGCAGTCGATTAACCAACTGAGCCACCCAGGCATCCCCTGTGAACTCTTTTGTAAAAAATGACAATAGGATATTGAAGGTATTCCTGTGTGCGCACCACCCAATCCCAAACATCATCATTTGTGTGTACTTCGTTGAGCAAATCTTTATTGAGGACCTACATACTAAGCACTGTGTTTAGTATGGTAAAGAGAACAGACATGGTACGATGGTTTCTGCTCTCATAAAGCCTACAGTGTCTTTTATGTATATGTATGTGTATAATTCTCTACCTCCCAGGAAAACCGTTTTTCTCACTTTAGTTCGGCAAGTCATATTTTTAGGTTACAGAAAAAAGGGGGTATGTAAACGTTTTCTAAAATTACTCTGCCCCGCCATCTTAGGTACCATAAGGATTTGGGGCAAACAGGACTAGAATTGAAACTCACCCCCACAATTTACAAGCAATCAGACAAACTGATTCTCTTTTCTGAGCCCCAGTTGCTTCTACAAAATGAAAGTACTATGTGTCCCTTGTGAGAGATGATAATTTATCATTATCCTTATTAATACATAAACAGAGACATTACTTCTTAAGTCAAAAGCATGAATTATATATTTCCTTTCCTAAAGTGGAGGAAAATTATTGAAAGAGAAGCATTAATATTGTTCACTTAGTTTCACCAAGAATGTCATTTTTCAGAATTAATACAGAAATATTCTCATCGCCACTGACATTTTAATTTTAAAAAATAATAATAAAGTGAAATCCTCAAACAGCAGATGCTACTACAACAGTATTTCTTTAAGGCCATTTTCTTCCATGGGGGAAACAAAGCCCTAACATTTCAGTTATGATGAATAAATCTGGTATAATTATTTATAATTTTAGTAAATTGTATCTAACCTTAGCACTCCACTTATGGAATGGTTTGACAAAGGCAGGAATAATATTTAATCAGTTTTCCCTCTTCTCTCCACCAAATTGTACTTGCATAGGGTGAGAGCACCCTAAATGTGGCTAAAAAGACCCTATCTTATTAAGGGCTAGTTGACGTACAAGCTGCGAGGGATAATCTAGCCTACGTTGTAGGTAAATTTACTTTGTTTTACCTGGAAGTAGCAATTATCAAATCCTACTCCCATAACACTTCATCAGGGAAAAAAATAGTTAAATTCCCCAATCTCTACTCAAACCAAAGCAGGCCAACTGCTTTTCCCTGTTGTAATATTTCCTAAAGTTTGCTCCACACAAAACCAGTCCTATGAAAAGCCCAGGGTTTCAAGGTCAAGTAAGTTTGGGAAATTTTGCCCGGCATTCTCCTCTCTTGAAAGTTCAATGTACATTGGTAAATTATAACCCATCAGAAGTCCTGCTTGTAATAAAGAAATGTTTAAAAGTGTTTACCTAGCATTCCCCCCAATTTATTTGACCAATATTTCACCTATAAACAGAACTAGTAGTTTCTGTGGAACACACTGACTACAGGAAACTGCCCTACTGCATTCAAAGGCCCTCTTTACCTTGTTAATTCACACACACACACACACACACACACTCTCACACACATCCTGGGATTTCTTCTCCAAATCCTGCAGGACTGAGAATATGAGCACTTTCAGTAATATTTTAACTATGGACACCAGTCTGGAGGTACTAGAAAGTTAATACAATTGAATTTTACTTATGTAAGAAGTCAGTTTCAATCCAGGAAACGGCTTCCCCGCAATGCCTGGAATGTTGTCATAAAAAACAACAAACAAATATCCAAGTCTTGCCTTGTATGTGGAAGGGATGGAGAGAGAGAGGGAAAAAAACATAAAATTATCACCCCCAAATCTCACTGATGTTTCTTACAGGTTTCTACAAATTAGTATAGAGTCCATTTTCCCGTACTCCATCTTGGGACTTCCAGTTTACCTTTGTGTGTTTCTAACTCTCCTCTCTAGATGGCAGCACAGATGAAAAAATGCCAGGAAAGCTCAGCGCCAACTGACTTCAACAGCAGCAAACGGCTATCCACTGCCTACCCTTGACTCACCCTTCTTTTTTTTTTTAAAGCAGAACCTAAGGTATGGTGATTACACTTAATTTTTTCGACTAGATTCAATCAGTCGTGTGGGGATGCAAAGAATTAATGACAAACATATCAGTGAATGAGGAAACTGACCGCTTAGCGTCTCTCTCACGCTGGCTGTGTTTTCTGTATCTTAACCATAATGTCATCGGTGTTCCCACGCCATGCAGAAGAAAGTCATATAAGCATGGTCGTTTGCATCATGACATCGGGCATCTGATACGGCCAAACTCCAAGCCACCTGGTTTGCTGTGAGTATTGGATTCATTTAAGATATAAACAGTGCTATTTACTGACCCTTTTGTCAACCAATGCTTTGAACCTGCTGTAAAATGATCCCCATGTCACCAGATGCTGCACTGAAGTTTAAGTAAGCAAGTAGGTAACACTCCATTAAAAGCATGCAACTTACGGTGGAATTTACTATGCAAGAGGAAAGGAGCAGAATAGACTTAGAGAGAAGACCTTTATACTTTACTTCAAAGCCCCACTAGGGTTTTTTAAAACATTATTCCTCATGGTGTTAAAAAAAAAAAATTCAACTGAGTAAATTTAGAAATCAAGTTTGCTTTATTCAACAGTTCATGAATCAGGCAGCATCCCATCTAGCAGCTAGAAAGGAGCTCTGAGGAGCTGTACAAAATGGAAGGCTTTTGTAGAGGCAGGGATAAGGAAAAGACAGATTATCTCATCTTTCTTTAGGGGATGGAAAGGACCTAGCAGGCGGGTTATCTCGCTACTGCTGACCAGGAAATTTCAGCCTGACTGATTCAAGGTTACATTCCTGGGAGAGGCTGAAACTGCAATTAAGTTAGGTATTAAATATTGGTTCGGTGGTGTAGGCTTAGCATAAATGACTCCATTTTGGGCCCGTTGTTTCTTTTTTTTAAACAATGGGGTCTACCAGCAAGATGTTCGTAGCAAAATCTGCTGACAAGGAGAACATAAGGAAGATATCCCTTCAACATATGGCATTCCAAGGGCTCGGGGGTATCCTAAAGAACACTAAATTGTTCGTGTGTAGTGAACTGAACAGAAACTAAAATGTGACCTGGACCTTTGAAACAAACAACAAAAACAAAAACCTCACCATGGAGACTGAACATAACTATAATACATAAATGAACCAACTTGAGGCTAAGTGGATTGCCATTCACATTTAAGAAAAAAATCAATTTGCAGTGCATCAGAGTCCTTTTAAATTTTCTCTCTCTCTCTCTTTCTCTCTCTCTCTCTCTTTTTCTTCAATGAAAGCAAACATTCCAGGACGTTACTCTAAACACTGTATCTTTCCTTGAAGGAGTACCTTTTGATATTCCTTGGGTTATAATCGGTTAATGCTATGATGAGTCAGGAAATCTGCCTTTCCCAAAACAACTCCTGGTGCTCTAAGGTTACCGAATACTTTCCCCCTGGACTCTTAAGTTGAGAGACAAAACTGAGTCCTAAAATGACTAGACTAAGCGGCATTGAGATAATGCAGAATATGAGAGAGTGAAGTTGGGATATTGAGTATCACCCAGCCCCGGGGCCTGCACGCGTCTCAAGAGCCACACCACCGCACACCACCCACAGCCCTCTGCTCTGGCACTTTCCTTGGAGCCTAGACCCAGATTACTCTGAGACCCAGGACTTGGAGGTGTCACATACCCAGGACAAAGCTGAATCCCGAGAGCCCTGCCCCATTAATTCTGTTGCATCCGTGCAGCTGTCAAACCCGCCATCCCTGAGACCCTTGACATCATTGATGTGTGCCCAAGAGAGAAGCCCTTTCAAGGAATTATGTCCTCCCTGAACTCTCATCCTCATACTTGATTCAGCTTCTGTCCCCCTCTTTCCTCCTAAACCTTTCCTCTGTGACTGCCGGAATCCCATTTCTTCATCAGCAAAGACCCTGATACTCCCAGCCTCTTCACTGGACATTCTTCAGCTTTGGGGCCCTAACGTGGCTTCCCCTGTAGCCCTCACGAGTGGAGGCTGCTGAGTCAGGCACCCTCTGTCAAACACTATCATCTCTATGGTCCTCAGTTCTCTGCCCTCTGAGACCCAGACTACATACATAGCCATCAGGTCACACTCTCCACCTCAGCTGTCATCCACTGACTGCCTAGCCATGTCCTTTATTTAGTAGAGATATTAACAATGAACCTCAGTATCCCTTTTCATTCCAAATTCTGCCAACAGTCGGGCACATGTGTTATGACCATGAGGCACACTTGATTTCTCTCAGTTCCTTGATTCCATCTCTGATTCCCTTCTCTATTCTGTTTCAATCACCTGTTCTCATGGCCACCCCAGGCTCAGTCATCAAGAAACCACAAGCACCTCTGAACTCATGACTTTCTATTCCTCTAGTTTTTTTCCTCTGGTTATTTTTACTCTATTGATTTTTCAAGCTAATTAAGAATTCTGCATTCTTCTTTCTCCTTTTCTACCCTCCACTTGCTGGCTCCTTTTCCTTCTTTATCCAGAAAAGATTCCATGCTTTCTAGTGTTAACCTCTGACACGTGGCCCCAACCCCATTGCTCCATCGCTCCATTATTCTTGTTTCATCTGCCTGACAAAACTTGAATCTAGTTGTTTGCCTTGGCCATTCCTTTGCCTGGGCTACTGGACACTGCCAGAGAAAACTGCATGGTCATACAGACTGGGCTGCCCAAAATTCAGCTCAGCAACCTCACGCGGGACATCATACTGCCTGCCATCCTACCACATCCCCCTGACCTGCTTGCTCTTTCTTTCTGAGTCACCAGAGCAGCTATTTCGGGAATTCCCCTTTCCAAACCTCCAAGCTTGCCTTCTTTACTCTTCACTGTAGGTGGTTTTATTTTCCACCTGTCAGGGGGGTGAAACAGAAGTTATGAGATGTGAGTAGTCTCAGGTTTCCAAGCCAGCCTATCAGCTTGCATCTTTCCCCACCTTGCCTCTTTCCTCGACCTCACCTCTTTACAAAAGATGTTCCCTCCTTCCTCTAAGGCCCATGTCTTGGCCCACGGACTGGGTCCAGTCTCTCCTGACTTCTCATTCACCTCACTCTCAGTTATTGTTTCTTGCTCCTATCTATATATTCAACCTCTTCTCTCTACTGGTTCCTTCCTCCTCAGGTTCCAAAAAAAGCCACATTCCCCCTCCATCTACAGCCTGGTCACTCCTTGCCAGTGGAAAAGTTATCCACTTGGGAAAGTTATCTCCACTCACTGTTTCAACTTCCTCACTTTCCATTCACTCTCCCATTCTGCTTCCTCCAAAATAACCAGTGATCTCCCTGTAGCTGCACTCAAGGGACCACTGTCAGTCCTCTCTTTACTTGACATTTTGACATGTCCTCCTTTTCATACTTTGTATTTCCTGGGCATCTGTGACACCCCCTGCTTGCTCCCAGATATCTGTCCAGCCCAGACCTTTCTCTTGAGCTTCAGACCCAGATAGCTACATTTTAGGCATCTCCATCTGTAGGTTCCAAGGCATCTTAAAGTGAACTCATTTCCTCTTCAAACATGTACCTCTTCCTGAATTTCCCTATGAGTGGTAAGCACTACTCATTGATGCAGCCAGAAACTTGTGTGTCATCCTTGACTGCTTGGTGGAGAGAGGATGGAGGTCCATGTATGATTGGCTGCATGGTGTGATGGAGTGTGAGCTCTTTGTCTGATCTCATCTGGGTGGTTTGAATGCTGGCATGAGCTGCTAATGCCACTGTTGTCTACTCTGTCAGTCCAGCCGGGCCCAGTGTTTGTGACCCTGGGCTCTGATGGGCAGTGATGGGCTGGCTGGGTGTACATGCCGGTCCCACATAGCTTCATCTTACAGAGGAGCAATCAGATTGCCTGCAACCCAAGCAAACAATCCAGAAACATCTCTTTCTTCTGTCCAGCACATCCCCTTCCATATCAGGTCATTTCTTCTCCACTCATAGCACAGACAGGAAAAATCGATTCATATTTACACATGTGTACATTGTTTAATCTCATTAATTCACATGTGTGGAATTGCATTAATCGCAAACAATAGAAAATTTAATTACTTAATCTCTCCCAATTTCAGTTTAATCTCTGGGTTAAAGAACAGAATCCTTTGTATTTCATTTTTACAATGTAGGTCTGGGTCTCTCTCTCAGCATCAGATTATCTCCACAATATTTAGTGTACTTTCTACTCTATTAATAAGAGTCTGGTGGTGGTGGTGGTGGTCATGGTGGTGGTGGTGGGGTGCATATCTGTGTGTGTGTGTTGGTTGGTTTGGTGTCAGGGTACAGGTTACAGTTCAGAGCCCAAGGAGATGAGTGAAGAGAGTGCATTCCGTTCATACTTCACATATCATCCTATCACATGTTCTTTCAAAATCATAAATCTGATCAGGTCATTCACCTGCTAAAAGCCTGTCTGTATCTTCCCATTGCCTTTCGGTAAACTCTAAACTTTTAAACTTGACTTACAAGTTGAGATCTGTCTTCAGTTTACCTCTCCCAACTCATTTCCTGCAATTTTCCCTCTTCTTTCAGTTCCATGGGCTCTTTGTGCTCTCTTTTGCCTCTGGACTTTCTAATATTTCTAGAGGATTTTCTCCAACTTTTCCCTCTGCCTGGTTAATTCCTGCACATTCCTCAGGTCTCAGAGTAAATGCCAGCTCTCCAGGAAGTCTTTCTTGACCTCCCCCTCATCCCTGACTTTGATGTGTCCCTTCCATGTACTCCCATAACTTTCTCAGGTCATAGCATTTATCATATTTTAATTTGTTTTATTTATCTGCTTTCTGACTAGACTATACATGCTTTCAAGACAAGATTGTTTCTTTCCTGATTACTGCATACCCTCCAACACCTAGCATGTGCCTTATACATGGTAGGTGCTCAATAAATATTTGTTAAATAACAAACTAATGAATGAATGAATGAAGAATAAACTGAACATGCAAACCACATAAGATCTGGCACTGCCTTTCACCTTAAAGCAGGACACAGTACTTTGCTGTATTTCTCTAAAAGTAAACCAACCCCACAAAGGAGCAGATTTGACTGAAGATTTCATGAAGAAACTGAGAGAGAGTCTAAATGGCAGGTATTTCTGTTCTCCCTTCAATGTCTCTCTTTGATTTCCAGATGTTGGGCCTTCCTCTCTTTTGACTCTCCCTTCTTCCCTGCTCTGTCACCCCCAACTCAGCCTCTACTTCCTTCTCTAAGAAAATATCCCTCTGGGAGGTCTACAGAAGATGAAGTGGAGAAAGTTGAGACTAGTGTCAGTGGCTGCCATTTAGGAAATAATTGAATGAAGACAGGCAGAGATGATGAAGGCCTGGATCAAGAAAATGACAAAATGAAGAGGAGAGGGTGGGTTGAGGAGATGTTTAAGAGGGAAGATCAATAGGACGTGGTTACTGATCAGACTAGGGGTAGAAAAGAAAGGAAAGAGAAGAATATAGAATATATCCCAGGTTTTAGTGAATGCAAAAGAAGAGAAGGAAAGGGAAGAGGGAAGGAGGAAAGAAACAGAAAGGGGAGGCTCATGTTGTAGAATCTTAATTTCTTTCATTAAGCAAAATGGGGAAGTGATATGCAAGAGGTAGGATTTGGACTTGGGGGAAGTAGGAGAGATACAGAAAAGAAGAAGAGGGGAATGTCATAGGAAGGCATGTACCTTGATTGAAAATTTAAAGAATCACCTTTAGTAGTGAAGGCTCATCTGGTACGGTCACCTAACATAGCTTGGATCAGATTTCTAAATTTTCTCCAGCAGTATCTTCTGCTTGGGAATGGAAACAGAAAGTACATGATGGATTTCATTCAGGGTAGCTATTAGGAAGACAGGAATGAATGAAGGACCAAGGAGATGAGGGCATCTATCAGGATCATTGCTGAAATCATCAACACCAATAATAGGCTAAGAGGAAGTGGGTCCTTGGCACTATGAGAACAGTGGTGGATGAGAGAGCAAAAGTCACAACAAGGAAGAAGACAAACAGGGAGTTCAGCAGCCCTTACAAAAATAACACCTGAATCTTCCAGACATTATCTCCATAAAATGAAAAGTTGAGTGCCCCTTTAAATCATTAACTAAACTGGCATTCAGATCTGGACAGACTCTCCCAGATTGAGCTATTCTGCTTTGCCAAGAATTGATAAGCTTCTGTGAACCCTCCAGGGTGAGTGAGGCATGATCCATCTTCCCTGTCTGGACAAGCTTGATCTGGCCTCCCTCCTCCTGCTGAAGCAGGTCTGAGGTATGTGCCAGGATTCTGTGTCTTAGACTAATTATCACATTCCACAAGGTAGAGCTCCTGCTGATACTGCCTTTCAACTTTTAGAGGGCCCTTCTCTGACCCACCCTGCTGAGCCCCTCACCACAGAGTAAGGAGACTGGGATGAAGGGGATGTACCCACTCAGAATCCACATCGATCCCTACTCAATCACAGTCTGAATAACTTGGACCACCTTAGAATTCCTTGTCTTGGTGCCCCAAGTTCACTTCCAAGGCCTGCCTATGCTTCTCCAGTCCTATCCTCCCAAGGGGAGACCATGCCGCCAGTATATGCACTCCATAGCCTGAAGATGGCCAAGGAGCGTCTTAGGGGTATGCACAGAGTGTGGTATGTGGGCTGGGGCATCCACACATCCCAGACATGTCTTTCTCAGTCAGAGCCAGGAATGGGAAAAGAAGGGGGATAGCTTCAGCTCTCCCCATACCTCCATGTCCTGGTGCAGAACAACAAAGTGTCTAAGAATTACACATTCAGACTTGGACTTCAGGTCATTAGGAAGACAAAGTTATCAAGTTAGGAAAATAGAACATATTTTATTTATAACTTTTACATGTACGTATGGAATATGGACATCCATTTGTACCTTTACCCTCAGTTTCACAAATTTTAAGGGGCAGTCCTGGCTCCTGCAATGTATTTTTTACCCGTTGTGAAGAATAACTCCTCAAAATTACTATTTTAGGTTTATTTGACATAATAGGTCCAAAATGTATCCCAGACAGTAAAAAGTAAAAATCCTGTTTTGGATTTCTAAAAAGTTTTGGTACTCTAAGCACTTTCCCCAATTTTTTATATCATTTGATCTCATTTGATAGAGTATCCTTGCCTGTTTTACTAATGTCCATATTTAAGGTAAATTTTCTAAAAGAATCTGTAAACATTTTTAGTATATTTACACGTATATGCAGTAATTGCCACAATTTTAGGACATCTTCATTACACTCAAAAGAAACCCTGTACCCATTAGGAGTCACTCCTAGTCATTCTTCCCTAGGCCTAGGCAATCACTAATCTATTTCCTGTCTGTATAGGTTTGCCAATTCTGGACCTTACATATAAATGGAATTGTATAATATGTGGTCCTTTATGACTGGCTTCTTTCACTTAGCTTAATGCTTTAAAGGTTTATCTGTGAGATCAGTACTTTCTTTTTATTGCCAAACAATATTCCATTGTGTGGATATAACACATTTTATTTATCCGTTCATCAATTGATGGAATTTGGGTTGTTTCTACTGTTTATTTTTTATTTCTTTAAAGATTTTATTTATTCATTTGACACAGAGAGAGAGAGAGAGATCACAAGTAGGCAGAGAGGCAGGCAGAGAGAGAGCAGGGAAGCAGACTCCCTGCTGAACAGAGAACCCGATGCAGGGCTCAATCCCAGGACCCTGAGATCACGACCTGAGCCGAAGGCAGAGACCTAACCCACTGAGCCACCCAGGCACCACTGTTTCTACTTTTTAGATGTCATGAATAATGCTGCTGTGAACATTTGTATACAAGTTTTGGACATGTTTTCATTTGTGTTGGGTTATATACCTAAAAGGGGAATTGCTGGATCATATGGCAACTCAGTGTTTGGCCTTTTGAGAAACTGCCAGACTGTTTTCCTAAAAGGCTGCTTTATTTTACATTCCCACTAGCAATGCATGAGGATTCCAATTTCTGTACTTCCTCATCAACACTTGTTATTATCTGTCTTTTTTTTTTAATTTTTATTTATTTGTCAGAGAGAGAGGGAGAGAGAGAGAGTGAGCACAGGCAGACAGAGTGGCAGGCAGAGGCAGAGGGAGAAGCAGGCTCCCTGCCGAGCAAGGAGCCCGATGTGGGACTCGATCCCAGGACGCTGGGATCATGACCTGAGCCGAACGCAGCCACTTAACCAACTGAGCCACCCAGGCGTCCCTTACCTGTCTTTTTTATGCTAACCATCTTAGTGGCTATGAAGTAGTATTTCACTGTGATTTTTATTGCCATTTTCCTGAAAACTAATGAAATTGTGCATCTTTTCATGAGCTTATTGACCATTTGTATATCTTCTTTGGAGAAATGTCTGTTCAGATCTTTTGCCCATTTTTAATTTGGGCTGTCTTCTCATTATTGAGCTATAAAAATTCTTAGTGTATTTTAGATGTGACTGTCATGTCAGATATATGATTTGCAAATATTTTCTTCATTCTGTACATTTCTTGCTGGTGTCCTTTGAAGCACAGAAATTTTTAATTTTGCTGAAGTCAAATTTGTCTATGTTTTCTTTCGTTGCTTGTGTTTTTGGTTCTATATATAACCAACCATTGACTAAAGTTGCAAAGATTTATGCCTATGTTTTCTTCTAAAGGTATAGTTTTAGATCTTACATTTAGCTCTTTGCTCCATTTTGTGTTAAATTTTTTTTAAATTTTTTAAAATTTATTTATTCGTCAGAGAGAGAGGGAGAGAGAGAGAGAGCACAGGCAGACAGAGTGGCAGGCAGAGGCAGAGGGAGAAGCAGGCTCCCTGCCGAGCAAGGAGCCCGATGTGGGACTGGATCCCAGGACCAATTTTTTTAAGATTTTATTTATTCGTGATAGAGAGAGAGAGAGAGATCACAACCAGGGGGAAGGGCAGAGGGAGAGGGAGAAGCAGGCTCCCAGAAGAGCAGATGAGGGACTTGATGTGGGTCTCAATCCTGGGACCCTGGGATCATGACCTGAGCTGAGGGCAAATGCTTAACCAATTGAGCCACCCAGGCACCCCTGTGTTAATTTTTATATTTGGTGTGAGGTAAAGGTCCAACTTTATCTTTTTTGCATATAATATTCAGTTATCCCTAACTATATGTTGAAAATACTATTCTTTCCCCATTGGATTATCTTGAAACCCTTGTCAAAAATCAGTTGATCATAAGTGTGAAGATATATGAGTTTTTAAAATACCACTTTTCTGATATCTATAATTTCTTTTTTTTTTTTTAGATTTTTTATTTTTATTTATTTGACAGACAGAGAGCACAAGTAGGCAGAGAGGCAGGCAGGGGTGGGGGTGGGGGGGAAGCAGGCTCCCTGCCGAGCAGGGACTCTATCCCAGGATCCTGGAATCACGACCTGAGCCAAAGGCAGCAGCTTAAACCACCGAGCCACCCAGGCGCCCTCTTTTTTCTTTTTTAAATATATATATTTTTTTAATTTATTTGAGAGCGAGAGGGAGAGAGAGAGAATGCATGAGCAGTGAGGGGAAGGTGGGCAGAGGTAGAAGCAGCAGACTCCCGGCTGAGCAGACAGCCCGATGTGGGGCTGGATCCCAGGACCCCGAGATCATGACCCGAGCGAAAGGCAGATGCTTACCCAACTGAGCCACCCAGGCACACCAATAATTTCCCTTCTAAAGAGATAATACAATAGGTCGTATCTCAGGTTACTATGAGCCTTTTTAAAAAATTTATTATTGATTTTTTTAGAAAGTGCCTAAGGCTAGAGAGAGAGAATGGGAGGGAGAATCTTCAGCAGAGAGGAAGAATCTCCATGCCTGGTGCAGAGCCTGACACAGGGCTGTCTCATGACCCCGGGATCATGACCTGAGCCTAAAGCAATCGCTTAACTGACTGAGCCAGCCAGGCACCCCACTATGACTCTTTTAAATCAAGAAGTTCAGACTAGAAACTACTTTAGGGGCACCTGGCTGGCTCAGTCAGTGGAGTGTACAACTCTTGTTCTCGGGGTTGTGATTTTGGCCCCATACTGGATATAGAGATTACTTCAAAATAAAATCTCTTCAAGAAAAACTTATTTTAATAATTGTTTTTGTTCTGCTATAGCTATTTAGAAAATTATACTTGCAACTAAACATTCTTCCATTTTAGAAGTGTTTTACTGAAACCGAAAACAAAAATCTGAATAAACTGGGAAACTGAGGACACACCAAGGATCTCTTTAATCTTTGGATTTGTGTTCTAATTTGTCCTTTAGTAACCCTCCCCCCCCTTTTTTTTTATCCAGAAGAGTAATGTTAACTTTTTACAAAATTCATGGACATTGATCAGCTCTCTGGTGTTTGAAGCCAGAATACAGAATATACTTCTTGGCTCAAAGATCCCTTTACACCACTTTTACATGTTGGAAAAAATTAAACATGGGCCTCTAATCTCATACACAAAGAACTAGGGTTGTTTCCTCAAATGAGACAAGGGCTTAGGATGAAAACATGTTTGGGTTAAAATGGTTTTCTTAAACCTAATTAGCTCCAATTCTAGTCTTATTTTATAGTTCCCTATATTTTGTTCCCATTTATACTGATGAATAATGGATTGAATTGTGTTTTATCATTTATATCATAAATATTTCCCTTAGGTTTGAGTGCTGTGAAGTTCTCTTTTAAACTTGCAGAGGGATTAAACTTGGCAATTAATTCATATGTCAGTTAAAGTCTACTTCAGAGTAAGTTATTAACTCTCCAATAAAAAAAAGTACTTTTATCAACTTATCAGTTTTAGCTATTTATTCTAGTTGACAGAAGAGATAGGGAAGTTATTGACCGTACATAATCACCTCTGTACTTTTACCACTGAACACTGGGGTCAAATAGAAATCTAGGTTGTTCAAAGTCATAGTTTAAATCTAGAATAAGCCAGTTCAAGTTGATGGGGTAGAAGAGGGTGCCCTTGGATCTTGTTACCTTTGTTACCTTACCATCTCTTTAAATTTTGTAAAGCCCATTTTTACTCTGTTCAAAATTCTCAAACTTCTAATTAAAAACAGCCTAAACCAAGGATTTCATATTGAGATCTGAGATATTAAATTTACTTACTGTTTACATTTTTTACAGCTTTAACTATAATATCCCTGCTGTACATTATATGCCCATGACTTCTCTATTTTATAACTGGAAGTTTGTACTTTGTCTCTCTTTTTATAATACTTTAAAAAATCCTAATATAATCTTTTTTAAAACTTTTAAATGCTATAAGTCAGTTATATCTCAATATTTTAAAAAGGTAAAATTTTAAAAATTTTTAACCCTTTTGGTGCCCTCTTTGTGAACAAATTAAAGGAGAAACTCTACTTGACTGTAAATGCCTAGGACACAACAAGAGCAGGCTTTTTATTTGCAGACATAAGCTAGTCACGAGTTTCCATCTCATGATAGCAAGCTTCCTTTTTTTCTGCTTTGTTTCTTGGCCTAACATCTGGCTATAGTTTCATAGTTTGAGGGTGCCCCTATGCACCCTTTGCTTTCCCCTGGTTGGCTTGTGATGAACTACTACCAAGGTCAGTCCAAGTCTGACTCTTTCTTGCGGTCAGCATAACTGCAGTAGTGGTTCCCAAGCCCAGCTGACCATCAAAATTTCCTGGGATGGTTTTTAAAGAGTTTTCAGGCCTCACCTCAAAGGTACTGAATCCAGAACTTTAGAGTAGAGCTGGTGAATCTGTATATTTCAAACCTTCCCAAGGTGAAATTGATGTTCAACCAAGTTCAAGCTACGGTCCAGGACTCTCCACGGGCTTGGCAGTCCCATGGGTTTGGCCTTGGAGCATTGCCTCTGAGAAGCTGCCGGAGGATTCTAAAATATTCATGGATGCCTACTTGCAATCTGTCCTTAGTCTTGGAGAGTCCTATATTCCTTCTCTGTCCACTCTCACCTACCTCAGACTGTCCTTCTGACTTACTTGCTCCTTCAAACTGCCTGGAAGTGGCACTAGTGAAAATAAGATAGACTTTGGTTCTGACAAATCTGCCATGGACTTTTGGTCCAGCCTGCTGTATGGATGCCATTTGCCTCATTTGTAAGTGAAGATAATATTGTCCTCTCAAGGGTGAGGACCAGGAGAATGTATTTACATAGTACCTAGAACACAGTGCACCTTGCATTAAGCATTATTGTCTGTTTGGATTTACTTGTCCACCTCTATGAATATGGTGGGTTAATGAAACTTGCCCATCAGTTTTCCCTGATTATAACCTCGTTGATTACTCTGGGCCGTGTTTCTCAAAGTAGGGGACACAGACTCCCTGCATCTGAATAGGAGGGAGAGAGGACAAAAAGCTGGTCTTATGCAACTCTAACTCTCTACACTTTTAAGTTTTTTTAATTGCAGTATAACATACACATGGAAAAGAATTTTTATTGTAAGTGAACAGCTCAGTGAATTTTCATAAACTGAACACACCCATGTAACCAGCACCCAGATTAAGAAACAAAACATTGCCAGCATCCCAGAAACCCTCCTCCACACACGGAACTTTAACACTGGTAGAGGAAGAGCCTAGTGGTGGAGTTCTCCTTTACCATGGTCCCGCCTTTCTCTCCTAAGCCAAATCTGCATGCTGTGTGAGCCCTTCCCAGTCTGAGAGGCTAGGCCTGTAGCCTCACATGCCCCCTTATAATGATGTGACTTCCTTTGTAAGAAGGGTCACAAAGGGTGTTTCCATCATTTATATTCCTAGCATACACCCTAAACTGTTTAAAGTAAATGAATTCAGGCCAACAAGGAGTGGAGATCAGTCATTGCCTGAAAGCATCAGCTTATTACAACACTCCAGCATTTTCTCACGGAAGGGTGAATGAGGTGGATTCTAGTGTAATTACCTTTGTGTAATTGAAAACTAAATCACTGATGACTGCATAGTTTAAATACCCATTTAAATACTTCCATTTTATTGCACTTATTTTTGCAGGACTTGCTACCACCAAATAGGCTATTAATTTTTCTAGTGAATTAAAATCTGAATGGGTACATTAAAAACAAGCACAGCTCAAATAGATGCCCTCTTTTCCCAGAGATCATTAGAGTTTTTCTTTTTATTTAATCCAGCTATTCAAATAATGTATTAGACCAGGATCTGTAATAGTACAGGCCTTGCCCAAAAGAGATCAGGTTTTCTCTGTAATATGATTTATGCAAGATTTTAAATAGTAGGACAAACCCTGTGGTGCTTTTGCCTATATCTTCTCAAATATTAACATGCATACAAATCACATGGGGGTCTTGTTAAAATGCAGATTCTGATTTGGTGGGGCTTAAGGCCAGAGATTCTGCATTTCTATCAAGCTCCCAGATGGGGCTGATGCTTCTGGTCTGAAAGCCCACACTCTGAGTTGCAAGACTGTTCAGAGTAAGCAATGACTCGAAGCCTGGATACATATCTGAGCTTCAGTATCCTGGTATATATAAACTATTTCTAAAGTCTCTTCTAAATGTGTGAATCTATAATTCAGTAATCTCTCTTTGCCTATTAATTTTTCTTTTGACCTCTGATTCTTATTTATAAGCTGTTAAATTAGATATTGTTCTATACTGGGAAGCCAGACAAAAACTGTTGCTTGTGGTTGGTAAGTTTTATTTTTCAACCTTCTACAAGTCTATTGGACCATAACCTAAACTTGAGTCAGCAGTGTAAGATTTTGGTCAGATAAACAAGAGTGTACCTAGGAGTATAACCAAAAGAAAAGGACAGCTAGTTCCAGTTCAAGGTGATGACATGGGAAGATCCTGAGCTCACTGTCTCCCATGGACATACCAAATTTACAGCTATATATGGAAAAATGCTATGTAAGATCTGAGCCCATGAAACTCTATAAGAAAACATAGGCACTAAGCTACTTGACATTGGTCTTGGTGATGATTTTTTGGATTTGACGCCAAAAACAAAAATAAACAAATGGAACTATATCAAACTAAAAAGCTTCTACCCAGCAAAGGAAACAATCAACAAAATAAAAAGGGAACCTAATGAATGGGAGAAAAACTTTCAAATCACCTATCTGATAAGGGGTTAATATCCAAAATATATAAAGAACTCCTACAACTCAATAGCAAAAAACAAAACAAAACAAACAAACAAACAAAACCCACAAAAACAAGCTAATTAAAAACTGGGCAGAAGATCTGAGTGGACATTTTTTTCAAAGAAGACATACAGATAGCGAAAGGAACATGAAAAGATGCTCAACATCACTCATCATCATGGAAATGCAAATCAAAACCACAATGAGATATCACCTTACACCTGTTAGAATGGTATTATCAAAAGGACAAAAACTAATAGCTTTGACAAGGATGTGCACTGTTTATGTGGGAATGTAAATTGGTGCTACCACTATGGGAAATAGTATGGAGGTTCCTTAAAGAATTACACATAGAGGGGCACCTGGGTGGCTCAGTGGGTTAAAGCCTCTGCCTTCAGCTCCGGTCATGATCCCAGGGCCCTGGGATCAAGCCCCGCATAGGGCTCTCTGCTTAGCGGGGAGCCTGCTTCCTCCTCTCTCTCTCTCTCTCTCTCTCTGCTTGCCTCTCTGCTTACTTGTGATCTCTGTCAAATAAATAAATAAAATCTTAAAAAAAAAAAGAATTACACATAGAAATGCCATATCCAGCAGTTCCACTTTTGAGTATTCATCCAAAGAAAGTAAAAAACACTCATTCAAAAATTATGTGCACCCCTATGTTCATTGCAGCATTGTTTACAATAGCCAATATATGGACACAACCTAAGTGTCCATCTACGCATGATGGGACAAAGAAAATGTGGTATATATACATATAATGGTATATTATTCAGCCATTGAAAAAGAGTGAGATCTTGCCATTGTGACATGTATGGACTTTGAGGGTGTTATGCTAAGTGAAATAATTCAGACAAAGAAAGACAAATACTATATGATATCACTTACACATGGAATTTTAAAAAAAATCATAGATACAGAAAACAGATTGGTAATTGCCAGAGATGGGAGATGTGGGAGGTGAAATGGGTGAAGGGAGTCAAAAGGTACAGATTTCCAGTTATAAAAAAAGTCATGGAGATACAATGTACAGCATTATCTATAGTTAATATTGTATTGCATATTTGGGGCCCCTGAGTTAACCATCCAATTGGTGGTTTCAGCTCAGGTCATGATCTCAGGGTTGTGAAATCCAGCCCCACGTCAGGTTCCATGCTCAGTGCAGAGTCTGCTTGAGATTTTTCCCCCTTCCTGTCCCTCCCCCTGTGCTCCTCCCCCCAACTCGTGCTCTCTCTCTCTCTAAAAATAAATAAATAAAATATTTATTTAAAAAATTGTTTTTCTTATTTGAAGTTTGCAAAGAGAGTGAATCCTGGAAGTTCTCATTACAAGAAAAAAAGTTCCATAACTATGTATGGTGACAGATGTTAATTAGAGTTATTGTGGTGGCCATTTCACAATATATACAAATATCAAATCATTACATCGTATGCCTAAAACTAATATAATGTATGTAAATTATACTTCAATTTTTAAAAAAAAAAGAAAGAAAGAAAGAAAAAGAAAGGGACAACTAATCCTACCAGAATAGGCAGTCCTTATATAAATACTGTTTTCAAATAGCCACAACTGGGAAGAGTTGCAGAACATGCAAAGAAAAGTTTAAAGAATTGGCACTATTTAGCTGTGAAGAGAAGAGAAAGAATGCCTTAAGAATCATCTTCGAATGGCAGCAGAAAACAGTATATCCTCTGAAGTAAATGGCTTTACAGCACATCAGAGTAGATTTAGGTTAGCTCTAAAGCATATCTTATGATAATGCTGATCCTAGGTGGTGGGATTGCCAATGGTAACTTCCTTTTTCAAAGACATTTAAAACCAACCTGGACCCTGCCACATTGTCTATCAGTTGTGTTATAATTGATGTATCAACTGGAGTTCAGTGCAGAAACCACTCTTGGTGTTGATAAAAGGAATTAGATGTTTCCAAAACAATTAGGTGGGCTGGAAGAGCAGAGGTTAGAGGACGGCCCTTAGGCTTCCAAGTCACACCACACAGCAACAACCTAGAGATCAGGAACCTATGGAGACCATAGCTGGCATCCCAGCCACATCTCACCAATGGAATTGGTGGCAATGCAGAGGCACAGAAAGTCTGGCTATTGAAAATCACATCTAATGTAGCAGGCATATCAGAAAGTAACAGAGAAAACTAACAAGCAGGGGAAAATAGCCTCCATCTTGCTTAACATGCCAGTCTCACATCATTATACCTGATTGGCAAAATCCAAATTGTATACTGAACCCTATTAGCAGGAAAGTTTAAGAATTATAGTTGTTGGGATTTTTTAAAGTCAATTTTCACTGAAGTATAACATACATACAGAAAAATGCACAAATCACAATCAGGTACAGCTTGATGAATTTTTATAAAGTGAGCGTGCCCATGTAACCATAACCCAGACTGGAAAACAAATTACTTGTACACCAGAAAGCCCCCCTCATGCTCTTTTCTAGGCATTATCATCCCAGAAGCTACCTACCATCTTGGCCTCTAACACCATAAAGCAATTCCACAAAGTGGAATGATGTAGTATGTCCTCTTTTGTGACCAGCTCTTCTCACTCAACATTGTATTTGTAAGATTCATCCATGTCGAGTGTAGCAAGAGCATCTTCATTTGCATTGCTGTATAGTATTCCTTCGGATAACTATAATGTAATTTGTGCATTTTACTGCATATGGACACTTGGGTTGTTTCTATTTGGGGGTGATTACAAATAGTGCTGTCAGGAGCATTGGTGAACATATGCATGCCCTTCAGTTAGATATATAAGTGTGCAATTTCTGGGTTATAGGGAATGCATATGTTTAGCTTCCGAAGTGAGGGATGTGCAATGCCACATCCTCACCAGAACCTTGTATTTTCCACTTTTACATTTTAGCTATTCTGTTGAAAGGCTAATACAATCTGTTGAAATTGTATTATGGTTTTAGTTTTTATTTTCCTGATGTCTAACAAGTGGAGCACCTTTTCATATGTATATTGGCCAGTGAGATATCCTCTTCTATGAACTGCCTATTTTTCATCCAATTTCTTATCGGCTGTCTGACTTTTTCTTCTTTGTAGTTCTTTATTCTATGAGTCCTTTGTTGAGTGTATGTATGTACTGGGAATACCTTTTGCCATTCTGTGTCTTATTTGTCCATTCCTTTCATAGAGTCTTTTGATGAAGACATTGATAATATTTAAAAAGATTTTATTTATTTATTTGACAGAGAGAGAGAGAGAGAGACAGTGAGAGAGGAAACACAAGCGGGGGTGGGGGGTGGGAGAGGGAGAAGCAGGCTTCCCACTGAGCAGGGAGCCCAATGCAGGGCTCAATGTGGGGCTCGATCCCGGGACCCTGGGACCATGACCCAAGCCAAAGGCAGACACTTAAGGACTGAACCACCCAGGTGTCCCAAAGACATTTATAATTTTGATGTAGTTCATCTTATCAGAGGCTTTGCTTTATGGCTCGGTTATTTTGTAAGTGTCCAATTTAAGAAATCTTTGCTGACTCTGAGAAAACTTTGTTTTACTATTTACATTTAGATTTACAATTCATCTGGTATTGATTTTTGTGTATGATGAAAAGAAAGATATAAGTTTTGACTTCCAGCTCCTATAATACTGCAAAATGGGAATGGGGTATCTATGGAAGGTGGTGAAAATGAATGCTGAGTGCCTAGAGACCATGTCTGACAGTTAGGCTGCTGAGTTTTTACACTGTAAAACAGGTAGCTCCAAATGGTGAATTTTTCTGAACCTCTTTTCAAATATCTGTGATAGTGATTTTCCACATTCCATCCTTCCCAAATGTCAACACTCCACCTCAGGCAGTTGCTTTGTATGTCTCCTTTCTTACCCCACCTCTTGGAATGTCATCACTGTTGCAAGAGCACTGTGTTCTTTTTCAAAAATTGCAGTAAGAATTGATCTGCTTCCAAATAAATGAAAAGACCAGGGTTGAACTTGGTGAGTAAATGTGAATGTTAGTATAATTTCAAAGCAATGTAGTTTTATTGCGCAATCTAAGAAAGTGTAGTCAGGAGGTGCCTGGTGGCTCAGTTGGTTAAGCATCTGCCTTCAGCTCAGGTCATGATCCAGGAGTGCTGGAATCAAGCCCTGTGTCAGTCTCCCTGCTCAGTGGGAAGTCTGCTTCTCCCTTTCCCTGTGCCCCTTCCTCTGCTCATGTGCTCTCTGTCAAATAAATAAATATTTTTTAAAAAGTATTGTCAAGGGGCGCCTGGGTGGCTCAGTGGGTTAAAGCCTCTGCCTTCGGCTCAGGTCATGATCGCAGGGTCGTGGGATCGAGCCCCACATCGGGTTCTCTGCTCAGCGCTGAGCCTGCTTCCTCCTCTCTCTCTGCCTGCCTCTCTGCCTACTTGTGGTCTCTGTCTGTCAAATAAATAAATAAAATATTTTAAAAATAAAAATAAAAGTATGGTCAAGTATAGGTCATTGTTCTAAAAGGTTTGGGGACATGGAAACAACCTAAGTGTTCATCAACAGATGAATAGATAAAGAAGTTGTGGTTTAGAAATGCAATGAGATATTATTAAGCCATAAACACACACACACACACACACACACACACACACACACACAAAGAAATCCTACCTTTTGTGAGTTGGTTGGATCTAGAGGGCTTTAGGCTAGTGAAATAAGTCAAAGAAAGAAAGACAAACACTGTATAATCTCACTTATTTGTGCAATCTTCAAAAAGAAAAAAAAGACCTCATAGGAAGTGATCAGACTTGTGGTTACTAGGGTGAGGGGAGGGGGAATTGGTGGAAAGTGGTCAAAAAGTAGAAATTATAGTTATAAGATAATAAGTACTAGGAATGTAATGTACAACATGACAACTATAGTTAATGCTCTGGGGCACCAGGGTGGCTCAGTTCATGGTTTCTGGAATGGGACGGGTATCTTAGCTGGTCCTTAATTAGTTCAAAATATGATGTCCAAGCCTGGTTTATGTTGTAGGTATCCCATGGCCCCTTTATGTCTAAGAGGCTTCTGTTGCTTCTGGGTGCCCTAGAGATCTAACCATCTGCATAGATGCACCTGACAGCCCTTCTAGGTTCTTTGATTCCTATTTGCCAGGCACTCCTCTAATTACTCTATATGCATTGTCCTATTTAATCATCATAGTAATCCAATATGATAGTTCCTATTTTTATCCATATTTTATAGATGAGGCCTTTAAGGTTAGGTAATATGCTCAAACCCCTTACAGCTCCTTAGTGGTAAAGCTTTTGCTATGGAAGGATTCTCTTTACTCTTTTGTATAACTACTAATTAATAATTCATTTGCCCACCCTTGCTCTACCTCTCAGATCTTAGATAAATCCTGTGCTATCATTTCCACTTGTGTTCAAATTTATCTTTGCAAAGGCCCAGCACATCAAGACATGCCACTTATCTTAATCTCCCTATTCCGTTCATGAAGCAAGTATTTCTAGGCATCAGCTATATGTTCAATGCAAATTCTGACAACTGACTGAGATAGGGAGCAAAAGAAATACAAGCGTCCCTTTCATAGAAAACACAAATGGAATTTAACTTAATTAGAAAGAAATCCAAGTTTCTCAATCATTAGCCATGAACAATTATTTGAACCTTGATGGTTCTTTCTTCTGGGTCGTCTCCCAGAGGTAGCATAACACTCATTTGAGAGCTACTGAACCCCAGAGAGTCCACCTTCCCCCACAGTCCTCCTCAGGGTCCAGTGGATCTCAAGTCTCAGTTTCTCAGTTCTCTACTACACTCAAGGTTTCCATAGGGATTAGGGTGAGGATGGAATCTCCAGGAAATTGAAAGTGCCATTTAAAAGTCAATGAGTTTCAATAGGTTTTAGGAATAAATCTGGTACCCAACCACTAAATATAAGTTTTTTTTTAATGGAAAAATATGAACATAGGGGCACCTGGGTGGCTCAATGGGTTAAGCCTCTGCCTTCAGCTCAGGTCATGATCCCAGGGTCCTGGGATCGAGCCCCACATCAGGCTCTCTGCTCGGCGGGGAGCCTGCTTCTTCTCCCTTTGCTGTTCTGCCTGCTTGTGCTTTCTCACTGGTTCTGTCAAATAAATAAATAAAATCTTAAAAAAAAAATGAACATATCACCCCAGAACAATTTTGGTTCCCAGTCTGGCCACATTCCTTGATTATGAACCATGTTAAATTCTTTCCATTTCTTAGATATCTTAACTCATAAACCTGGCCACTTTAAAGGGAAATTTCTGGTATTTTCTCTCTTTTTTACTCCCAATTATTAATTTAAGCAAGTTAGTGTTTCTGTCCACTTCAGGCAAAACAAAGCTCTCTGATAGGAATCATTTAAGATTTTTACAGAAGTGTTTTGCGAAGTTCTAATTATGCTTATTTGTCTTAAAAGTAATTCCTGGGGCACCTGGTTGGCTCCGTGGGTTAAGCCTCTGCCTTCGGCTCAGGTCATGATCTCAGGGTCCTGGGATCAAGCCCCTCATCGGGCTCTCTGCTCAGCAGGGAGCCTACTTCCCCCTCCCCCCCCCCCCGCCGCCTCTCTGCCTACTTGTGATCTCTATCTGTTAAATAAATAAATAAAATCTTTTTAAAAATATGCACATTATGGGACGCCTGGGTGGCTCAGTTGTTTAAGAGGCTGCCTTCGGCTCAAGTCATGATCCCAGCATCCTGGGATCAAGTCCCACATCGGGCTCCTTGCTTGGCAGGGAGCCTGCTTCTCCCTCTGCCTCTGCCTGCCACTCGCCACTCTGTCTGCCTGTGCTTGCTCGCTCTCTCTCTGACAAATAAATAAATAAAATCTTTTAAAAAAAATCTTTAAAAAAAATAAAAATTAAAAATATGCACATTAAAAAAAAGTAATTCCTAATTAGCTGAATGTAAGATGGAATTAGGAATTAGTTTTACTGGAAGATCTTAGCGTGTATTTCCATGTCCATGAGTTTAGTCCTAGAGAAACGAAACTCAGAATCATTTGCTTCATCCATCAGGTAGGTCTGGTACAGGAACCTGCTCAAACTGTCCATGATCCTGATGGGAAGCAGAATGTCAGGGCTTTGTAAGAAGAAACATAAAATCCCTGATCCCAGAGAAGTAGTAGTTCATCTTGTTGCTTCCTCCTCAGATGAAGAGCAATTTCAGTAGGATGAAATCCTGAGCACAGAACCTACAGGAAGGGGAGTATCCTGAAATGGAAAAACATTAAACTTTGTCTTGAAGAATTTTTAAGCCTCTATCCACCTCAGTTTTGTTATTTGTGAAAGGGGATCTTAATATCTATTTAGTAGGAGTATTATAAGACCAAGTGAGATATGTGAAAGTACTCTGTAAAATTTAAAACAATATATATACCATTACAGATTTTGAAAATTCATTTTTGTATGTCCTTTGCTTTTTTAACCTAGAAAATGCCCTGATCAGCCATAATGACCACATTACATATTTTAAAAGCATTGCTGGGTGCCTGGGTGGCTCAGTGGGTTAAGCCACTGCCTTCGGTTCCGGTCATGATCTCAGGGTCCTGGGATCGAGTCCCGCATCGGGCTTTCTGCTCGGCAGGGAGCCTGCTTCCCTCTCTCTCTCTGCCTACCTGTGATCTCCCTCTGTCAAATAAATAAATAAAATCTTTTAAAATAAATAAATAAATAAAAGCATTGCTAGACTTTGATGATGGTGGTATGGTAGTAGCAATAGCAAGGAAATCAGAAAAAAGAGTGTGCGTGGTGAGGTGTGCATGCCCACGTGCTGGATTTTCTTCACGCCCCAAGATGGTCTGTGAAAGCCTTCTAGAGTTCAGATAGGAAGGAATGTAACTTACATGGGGAATCTACCCAGACATCAGAATTCACATTAATCTTACCACCAGAATAATATCCATCACAAGTTCATTTCGCTTAAAAAAAAAAAAAAACAAGCTCTGGCCAGTTTTGTTAAAGAAAAATTTTACATGATTTGCTTTTCACCAGTCTGTTCTGGCATGCTTATAATGATAACAGAATCACCTGAATCAATGATAGCCAGTGTGCATACTCTGTAGTGTTACCCACATGCTGTGCCCAGTTTAATATTATTGCCACTATAATGATGTGATGGACACCAGTGTTGGTCAACATGGCACCGTGTTCTATTTCAGATTTCCTCAAGGCTGGGCAGTTGCTGGTGAGGATGACCAGTTTCACTTTTCCATGTCTGACCATTTTCAGAGTCTGCTCGTGCCCCCAGCACGTACTTTCTACTTTCAATAATGACTTGGAGTCTGGAGTTGACCAACTCCAGTGACTTTTCGTCTTCTTTGCAGCCATCATCCTCCTGCCTTACACGTAGGACAGCCCCAACCAAGAGCAGCCGCCAAGATGGCTGAGAGCCAGAAAGGGCCATTATTATTTTTTAAATAGCCCTTTTCATTGCTAATAGTTTCAAAAACTTGTGGAGATTTCTTTTTACTTTGTTACATTGGCTAAGTTACCTTAAATTAGCCTTTAGATAAGAGTTTATCTGAAAAATTCTCTGTTTTAAGAGATGAGATGAATTCCAGTCTGGAAGCAAAAAGACCTGGAACAGATACCTCTCTCCAATTCCAATCCAATGGAACCCTTAGGCCGAATTCTCTCTCTTAAAAAAAAAAAAAAAAAAAAAAAGGCTGGGATATGAGAGTGGAGAAAAGAAAGCTGATAGTGACTCACTCCAGTTTTTGGAAGGAGGTGGATCATGCTTCCACCCCCACAAACCTAGTGCTGGGAAATCCTACTTTGGAAGATGAGGCAGATCTTGACATGAAAAAGTTTTGTTTTTTTAAAAGACTTTATTTATTTATTTATTTATTTGAGAGAGAGAGAGAGAGAGAAAGCACAAGCATGAGCAGGGGGGAGCAGGGGCAGGCGGCAGTGGCAGGGACAGTGGGCAGAGACAGAGGGAGAAACAGGCTCTCCACTGAGCAGTGATCTTTACTTAGGACTCAATCCCAAGGTCCTGGGATCGAGCCCCGCATCGGGCTCTCTGCTCAGCAGGGAGCCTGCTTCCTCCTCTCTCTCTCCCTCTCTGCCTACTTGTGATCTCTGTCTGTCAAATAAATAAATAAAATCTTTAAAAAAAAAAAAAGAAGCTGTATTCATTGTTAGCTTCTAGATTGCACAGATAAGAGGTAAAAACAGCAAATACCCATTGCACTTAAAGGTTTTAAAAATGCACATATCTTTTGGGGAGCAATTTCAATTTCAGAACTATATCTTGAGAAATAATTAAGGATATGTGCAAAGATTGAGCTACTTACTAGGCAGATCATCTCAGCTGTGTCCAGTACTTTCGCCATAAGCATCTTTGCTATAGACATCTTTGCCACAAACATTTTTGCCCCATAATAATTGGCTGTAAGGCAATTTCACCATTAAGTAAAATAACTGGTTGACAGTTTGGTTGCATTTCTCCATTGGTAAATTTCCCATTTTTATATTATTTAATTCTTAGCTAGTTCTCCTAATGGTCTATGCAGCAATGAGTAGACATGGTGGTCTTAAAATGATAGATGATAAATATGTACATCAACTTGTGAGAAAATATGGTGATAAACTTACTAGAAGTGTGAAATAAGAGAGTATAAAGCCAAACTGCATACTAGACTATACTAGAAAATGATAAAATATCAGTTATAAAGGTAACAAAGATCAGTAACAAGTGCATCCAAGAGTTAGCATTTCTTCCACATTTTCTATGGAACTTTGGAACATAGATTAGGGGCCTGTGACAATAGGCAAAGAACAAACAACCACATTGAAGGCTTTCACAACCCAGTACAAAGCTCAGCTACAAATATACGTCCTGGCACTTGGAAAACTGATACCTCTCTTAAAGTAAGAAGAAATTAATAATTAATGTATTAACTTTTTTCCATGTTTCACTATGCCCTTATTAATATCTCCTTTTAGTTTTTTCATTATTTCTCTTTTATGACATAATTGCCTTCTGGCCAATTAGTTATGCAGTGAAAATGTTTGCAGTATTGCAAAGATGTCTACAGTAAAAATGTTTATAGTGAGACTATCTAGGCTATATTTATCATACCGAAATAGTAAAAGCAACCTACATATCCAATATTAAAAGTTTAGTTAAATACATCCATAGAAAGTGTTGTTTAAAGTAATGTTATAGGAGGGTGCCTGGGTGGCTCAGTCGTCAAGCATCTGCCTTCAAGCAGGTCATGATCCCAGCATCCTGGGATCGAGCCCCACATCAGGCTCCCTGCTCGGAGGGAAGCCTGGTTCTTTCTCCCTCTCCCACTCCCCTGCTTGTGTTCCCTCTCTCGCTGTGTCTCTCTCTGTCAATTAAATAATTTTAAAAATAAATAAATAATGTTATAGGTAAATATTTATTAATGTGATAAGATTTCTAAAGTTTAATAAATTAGAAGAGAAAAGACAATCTGGTTGGGACATCCTAATCTCACCTCTTATTATTTCATTGTTTTCATGAGTAACACAGAATGTCTTAGGTGACAACTTAGGTTGTAAGGTTGACAACTTGTAAGAGATCAATGGTGATCTGAGGATTAAAAGGTAGCTTTCATTGACCCAAAATATTTAACATTACTTCACATTTTACTAATAGAATGTTGTATCTTTCCTCTACTCATATGTAAATAATTTGCACATTTGCAACATAATTTGAATGATTTCTGTGCTGATAATTCTTCATTTGCCTTAGACCCAGTCTCTGACTCTGCGACCCCAGGTATTGACCAGGGCAGGCTGCATCACTCAGGTTCCCTTGCTGACTGGCTTCTTTGTTGGTCTGGCCAACGGGAGGCATCCGCATGAGAACAGGTGTCAGGAGGAGGTAGATAATCATGGTATTTGTTCTTTTTTTTTTTTTTTTTTGGTCAGAGAGAAGGGAGAGAGAGCGAGCACAGGCAGACAGAGTGGTAGGCAGAGGCAGAGGGAGAAGCAGGCTCCCTGCCGAGCAAGGAGCCCGATGTGGGACTCGATCCCAGGACGCTGGGATCATGACCTGAGCCGAAGGCAGCTGCTTAACCAACCAAGCCACCCAGGTGTCCCAGTTCTTAATCCCTCTCTGCTTGGGTGCTGCAGGCTTTGGCAGAAAGGGTGTCTCTCCATGAGGGTTTAGGAATGTCTCATTGTTAGTTTTGTGTCTCACCACAATCAGGTATTCCCATAGCTTTCATGAGGCCTCTTTAAGTAGTGGCTTTAATAAAGGCTCTTTATCTAAACCCTAAAAAAAATTTTTTTTTCCTAAAGTTTATTAAGGACAAACACTGGTGACAACCAATATGTGCTCAATGGTTCCCATTTCGTAAAATAAATAAATGTGTGAATATAAACATAGTTTTAAAAACTCTTAAAGGGCTTCTGTTTCAAGGTGGTAGACTGAGCAGATCCATTTCATCTCCTCTTGCTCTCCAAGTCCCACTAAAATAATTTTAAAATACACACATTCAGGAGGCGCCTGGGTGGCTCAGTCGGTTAAGTGTTTGACCCTTGATTTGGGCTCAGATCATGATCTCAGGGTCGTGTGATCAAGCCCTGCATCAGGCTCCCCACTCAGTGGGGAGTCTGCTTGAGATTCTCTCCCTCTGTCCATCCGTCTGCTCTGTCTCGCAAGTAAATAAATAAAATCTTTTTTTTTAAATTTTTAATTTAAAAAAACCCACAACATTCACAAAGAACATAGTTTATAAAAGTACAGAAAGGAGATCCCAACACTGGGTCTTGCTCCTTCTCTCAAAGTGGAAAGAATGCCAACAGATGAGACAAAAGGCTGGAAAAAGATTTTTACTTTTTATTTCATACTTTCTGTACTATTTGAATTTTTCATTAATATGTATGTATTTTTGTAACTTTAAAAGTGAAGGATAGATACAAATGTATTATAAATACAGTAGCATCATTTAGCATTATCATCACTAGGGTTCACTTAAACTTAGTAAGGGTAGGTGGCAAAAAAGAAAGAACAAAGTGGGAAAGTGGAGAAAGAAAGGAGGGGGGGAGATCAGGTGAAAACATATTAAATGATAGGGTGATTTCTGCCTTACCTTCCTTTTAGTTAGCTTGAACTTAACTCAAAGTAAATATGAAGGAGGTAATGTGAATTTGAACCATTTCTGGTCCCATGTGCTTTTCATGCTTTGAGTATCTAGTCGTGCTGAGGGCGATTCTAGTGTTAACAGAAACTTTTATTTTTGTTTCTTAAATAACAAGGCTTATAACACAACTACTTCATTAGCTGCTCACTGAGGAAGCAATATTCTGTTCCAAAACTGAGTGACTTAGGGTATTTTCAAGGGTAATCATCATTCCTCCCTGAATTTAGAAGTTAATTCCCCAAATAATGGAAAGCCACTACAGAAATTAGCAATCAGTGGTGTATTAAGGTGTTTTTTGTTTTCTCCCCTTTGTCTTTTGTCATATTTCCCATTTGAAATATGAGAAAGTCTTCCTTTTTAATAAGAAGACTATATTAAAAAAAATTTTAACACTACCTGTATCTCTCATTCCACCTTCACCAGGCTGGTGGACACCCAGTCGCTCCTCTTCTCCAAAGGCAACAGGTTTCATGACTCAACTCCAAGAGCTATCTCCTTTCCTCCTGCCACCCCAAATGGAACACTTTTTAAGTTAGAAGATACATAACATCCCAATTTTATGCCTTACAAAACTCACTCAATTCCCATCTGTGTTAATAGCATGTATAACTAGCCCCTCATTTGTTTGTCTTTTTCCTTATATAAAGAGCTTCATTAAATTTTAAGAAACTCAAATTTCTAGGGGCACCTGGGTGGCTCAGTTGACTGAATGTGCTACTCTTGACTTTGGCTCAGGTCATGATCTCAGGGCGCTGGCTCCACCCAGAGTGTGGCTCCAGACTCAGCAGGGAGTCTGCCTGTGGATTCTTTTCTCCCTCTCCCTGCCCCTCCCCACCACTCTCTTTCTCTCAAATAAATACATAAATACATCTTTAAAAAAAAGAAAGAAACTCATATTTATATTCATCTGTAGGAAGACTGTTTTTTGGAAATTTGAAATATATATAGAAAAGGCCATTTGTAGCAGAAACATTAAAGAGGCTACTACTTTATTTTATAAATTAAAACATCATCCAAGAAACCTCAGATAGCCTGGAAGAGGAACTCACATACGGATGATTAATCTGTTCTTGTGCCTGCAAAATTGAGCAATCGGGGTTGGGCTGTCCCCAAAGAACAACTCTGAAATCCTGGAAGGGCAATCTGGCCCTTATCTCAGAGGCCTGTGGGATAGCCAAATCCTTCGGATGCTTTAGAAGTTAGAGAATAAGAAGCACTGAGGGCTGCCTGCTCTTTCAGGGGGCCAAGCCCTGATGAAATATGTCTAAACCAACAGCCTGACCAGGTTATGGGGCTAATGGTTTGGGTCTATAGAAAGTGAGACTCCCATTATGCCTCCATCAGAAAGGATGAATACCCAACTTTTGTAGCAACATGGACGGGACTGGAAGAGATTATGGTGAGTGAAATAAGTCAAGCAGAGAGAGTCAATTATCATATGGTTTCACTTATTTGCGGAGCATAACAAATAACATGGAGGACATGGGGAGATGGAGAGAAGAAAGGAGTTGAGGGAAATGTTAGGGGGGGAGATGAACCATGAGAGACTATGGACTCTGAAAAACAACCTGAGGGTTTTGAAGGGGCGGGGGATGGGAGGTTGGGGGAGCCAGGTGGTGGGTATTATGGAGGGCACGCGTTGCATGGAGCACTGGGTGTGTTGTAAAACTATGAATTCTGTTATGCTGAAAAGAAATGAAATTTAAAAAAATTAAATTAAGTTAAAAAAAAAAAAAAAGAAAGTGAGACTCCCAAACTCTATGTTCCCTATGGAGGATAGATACTTGGATATAGATTCCTAATCATGAAATTAAGGATCCAGTTTTAATCCCTTATTATGTGATGCAGAACACTTACTCTCCTGTACCCTTTTATGTTTATAGATTCAAAATGGAAAACATACTCTTTGTTTATTTTGCATATTAAATGAGAAGCTCCTTATGTGTATACAGTGCTGAGGTCCCAAGATATAACTGTAAGCTTTGATTAGGAAAAGGGTGAAACACTCTATCTACAGTGAAGATGTTGGGCCTTTTTAGTGTGGGAGGTAGCAGACAAGCAGTTCTTGATGAGCCCAGTGGGAAGCCTGGAAACATTTTCATGTTCCCCTTTGGCATTTTGCAACTTGTTTATTTGTTAAATTAATACCTTGGCAACAAGAATCTGATTTTTCTTGCACAGAATACATCTCTAAGAAAATGCACACCTAGAAACTGTCAACAACAATTTGCTTGCCAAGTTAGAATGAGCCCATTGACAGGGTTGGCATGGATCAGCCTTAATCCTTTCTCAGGGCACTGAAGCAAAAGACACAGGGGAGTAGCTGTCAGGGGTTTTCATGTGAATCCCATTCTGCCTGACTGTTTGCAGGAGGCCTGCACCACATCCCCCGCCCCTGCCATCTGATGTTAGGACTGCTGGGGGTGCTTTACAGTAAGCTCAACTGAACCACATTCAAAAACTTTCAAACAGCTACAAGTCCAGATAAAAGTTCTGAAAATCCTTCTTGAAACAAGATTCACTGAGATGCCTGACCACACTCCAACCTGGGCCTCTTTGCTCAGTCTAGCTGCTCAACTACTTACCTAGTACCCACCTGCACTCCCAGACTCACTACAAGTTCTTTAGGACATCCCATCCATTGCACCATTTCACCCAAAGCTTAGATATGCTAACATTTCTTTCCAGCTCAGACTGTGCTCAGCAGCTCCAATGCCATGTTCATTACTATTCCCATGTTCTATCCCCCTGCTGGGTTGGGCCTATCCTGGATTTCCACACCCCCACTCACCCACTTCACCCTACCCTACCATCTTTGTCCAGTCACTGCCCACTTGCAGAAGGCCAAAGTGTAGACTCTGCAAGTATGTACCACTTTGCCCCTTAATCACCTATGACAGACCTCCAGCTTATCCCTTAAGGTCTACAATATTTGATAAGAAAGATGTCAAAGGCATATTTTCTGCTCCCCCTGCACTTTAATTCCTCCTTCTTTCTCTACTTTCTGAGATGGAAACTGAATAGGGAGATACCAAATTGTTCTGGAGAGGGTGAACTAAATGTGTTTAGCTTACGGAGCCTGGCCTCAGAGGGAGGAATTGGAATCCTACCCATCCAACTGTGATATCCAACTTTAAGCCTTAAGCATCTAAAAGAAGAACAGTTGTGAAAACACCCAATTTCTTGTGAGAGCCAGATCAAACGAGGTAATGGATATATGAAAGCACTTTGTCCACTGTAAACCATTTTAAATCAGATCACATTAACTATCATTTTAGTGATTCTTGTCAGAAGGAAACAGCCAAGACCTGGTATGAATGGAAAAGTCAGTATATCTCCCCTCTCCTGCCTCCTTCTCCCTGGCCTCACCCCTCAAGTTCCAACACTCACTGTCTTCCTATCATACCCAATCTCCCACTCCTTTTTCCTCACCCAGATTTCCTTACACCCTCTAGCACCAGGGGAAGCTTCTCAACTAGCTACTGATTTCAACAGATTATAGAAATTCACAATAAGGTGTGAATGGGGATTAATTCTGGAATACATTTATATATATATATATATATATATATATATATATATATATATATATATATTTTTTTTTTTTTTTAAGATTTTATTTGACAGAGAGAGCACAAGCAGAGAGAGCAGCAGTCAGAGGGAGATGCAGACACCCCACCAAGCACGGGTCCTGTCGCAGGGCTAGATCCCAGGACTCTGGGACCATGACCTCAGCTGAAGGCTGCACCGTTTAACCGACTGAGACACCAGGCACCCCATTTATATTTTAAAAGAATTTGTCTATCGAGGGAATTGCATATTGATAGAATGGTCTGTAGAGGGAAAAGGGAAAATGACTTTTTTAATGCAGTTTTGATTTTGATTTTGATTTGTAGTTTTGATTTATTTTTTTCAGATTTACATGTGCTAGTAAGCAGGAATCATATTTTCACCAAAAAATATGTACAAGAATGTGCACAGGCACATTATTCTGGCCCAACCAGAAACAATCTGAATGTTCATCAGCAGTAGAATAGATAAAGTGTAATCTAGGGGCACCTGGATAGCTCAGTCATTTAAGCTTCTGCCTTTGTCTTAGGTCATGATCTCAGGGTCCTGGGACTGAGCCCCAGGCTCCCCGCCAAGCAAGGAGCCGGATGTGGGACTCCATCCCAGGACGCTCGGATCATGACCTGAGCCGAAGGCAGCTGCTTAACCAACTGAGCCACTCAGGCGTCCCACCATATTTTTTAAGATCACATGAGAATTGTCTTATATCTGTAACAAAACTTTCCTAATTTAAAAAAAAAAAAAGCTGGGCACCTGGGTGGCTCAGTCGTTAAGTGTCTGCCTTCGGCTCAGGTCATGATCCCAGGGTCCTGGGATGGAGCCCCTCATCGAGCTCCCTGCTCGGCGGGAAGCCTGCTCCCTTTCCCACTCCCCCTGCTTTTGTTCCCTCTCTAGCTGTCTCTCTCTCTCTGCCAAATAAATAAATAAAATATTTTTTTAAAAAAGCTTACTTAGCTGTTTCCATATTGAGTACAGATTTTTCCCTTGTTCCAGATGCATTTGTTCACATTTCTGATTATTTCCTTAGCATATTTACTTAGAAGAAAAAGTACTAGATCAAATAATATGATCATTGTAAGACTCTTGATACATATTGTCAAATATTATAGGAATACTTTCAAACACATAGTTAGGTTGGAGGAAACTGACGAGGCTACCTGCATACTCCAGTAATAGTATAAAATTTCAGGAGTCAAACATGTATTTACAGTCTTGCAACTACCTACCATCTGCCCTCTCCTTTGCTTCTGGACTTCACTAATATTGAGCAAAAACCTAGTTACTGGCTGAGGAAAAAGCATGGATTGGCATAGTAAACTACCAAAATCTCAGTTCACACCCAAATCCATGACTGCAAGAGGGCTGCCTGCACTGATGGCTTCATCTGTATTAGGTTATAAATTCCTTGAGGAATTCTTCAAAACACAACTCATAGGACTTCCATAGGACTTCCTGTGTTCACATGTATTTTCTTATCTGTTTGCCAGTCTGATGTTAAATATTCTACGTGCTCGCTTCAGCAGCACATATACTAAAAGATTCTATAACCTACACATCTACATGTATTTAACCATGAGACCTGAATAATTCAATTATTCAGTAGTGTTTATCATTGCTTATTAAGTGCCAGGGACAGTGGTGTGCTAGGCCCGAGGTAAGTGGTAAGCAAAACATACTTGTTTCTGTACTGTCCAAGAAGTATGGCTACTACATAACATATAAGATATAATCATATATAGAGAGTGAACACTGTGCATTTTAATGTCAGGGTATTTATGGTTTTATTGTATTTGTTGATTGTTCTCAGGAGGTAGGTCTCCTCTTTCCAAGTAGAAAGATGCTCTTTGAAGTCAAGGGCCATGTCTTTACTTCTCTGGCATCTTCTAAAATATTGAGCTTTTAATAGGTGCCCACTAGAGAGCAAACCAAGTGAAAACATTAGTGCCTCTTGTCTGCATGGGTCAAGCAAGCTATTCCTTCTAGCTCTTCAATATCTCTTAGAATCTCTGTGGGAATAAATAACAAATAATGGCGAAACATTAATTTATTACATGTTATCATTTTAAAGTTTATATCTTCACCAATAGGTGGCACCATCCATTTTAAAGCTATATTTTATATTGTTATAGCCCAAAGTTAATAAATAAGGAATTCATTCAGTAAATGTTTATTGGGCACCTTCTGTGTGTAGGCTGCCCAACTGGCCACCACTAACAGTAAAACATAAAATACTACAGATATGCTTTTCATGTATCCTTTTCCAATAATACCCTAAAGAGCATTTCACTGCCAGATTCCATTCCTCATTTTAAAAATAACATCTAAGTCTTGAGTAATGACTCAGAAACAACAGTCTTACAATTGGGTGTGTGTGTGTGTTCCGACTCAACCTAATATTTTATTTAAAAGCGGGGAGAGCAATGCAAAGTTAAGTAAAAAGCAAACCAGAAAAATCTGGATAGAGGGAATGGGGATTCAATCTGCAGAATTTAATCCATGTTGGCTTTTTAATTAACATAATTTACCCCTTCTCAGGGAAAGGAACTTTCTTTCCTTTTGGGAGATAACGGAAGTGTGATCCAGGCATTACAGAATTATTTCTACAGTTTCTAAGGCTGCACAGTCCCATCTGGAGATAATAAAAGGTCCCATTTCTCTCTGTTTATTTCATTTCAAAAGGCTCATTCTCTGGAACTGCCTGAGGTTGTGAACTGTAGAGCATTTGCCAGCTAGAGAGGGCTGCTGCCTGAGACTTCTCAGGAAGTCTCTAGTCCCCAAGAGAACTCGCCTAAGGTCTTCTCGGAATGGAAACCAGTCCCTTCTACACTTCCCAAGGACATTGCCTTCTCCACAGGCTGAACACAGAAAAGGGGCAAAAAGAAACAGGGACAGGGAGGGGGGCTCAGTGGGGAAAGGAACTGTAGTATTTGCATAGAACACTGTATAATGGTCATTAACTTACCCATCTACTGTTGAGAGAAAAGGGAACATCTGACCAAGTCTATGTCTCTTTTCACTAAGCTTCTTTAAAGTGAAATGCATGGCAGTAGGTACTTGGGAGATGCAAAGATGGAGCATCCGGGGATGGTTGCCATCCAGGAGCTCCTTTTCTAGCAAACCACAATATGACTTATGTAGTAGTGGTGAGAGAAGTATGGGCTCTGGGGCTTTATTCATCTGAACCTTGGCTTCACCACTAAATGCATTCTTGAATAAATTATTTAATCCCTTCGTGCCTCAGTTTTCATAACCTGCAAAATGGGGATAATCGTAGTTACCTTGTAGAGTCATTAGAAGAATTAAATGAAGTAATGCATTAAGATTTTAACAAAGGCTGTGTATTGTTAATACAAATAATTTTAATTAAAAAAGGAAATGTTAGGTATCCAGAGGTCTAGAAAAGAGCTATGAAAACTCAGAGACTGGAGCAAGAACTTTTTAGGGGAGCAAAGCAGAGCAAAGCGTTCATTGATAGCTTCGTGAAAGTGGCATTGTAACTGAGCTCTGAAGAATAAGTAGTATTCACCAATGAAGAGATAGGGGAAAGGAGGGTACTCCCAGAAGATAGACTGTGAACAAAGGTGGTGGGAAAAGGAGGTAAGAAAGCAGAGTGTTTATAACAGAAATAGTAGTTCAGTTTAGCTGGTATGGGGCCACATGAAGGGAAAATGAGGGGTGGAAAAGTTAGCTCCAATAATAGGTTGGAGTTATGGGCAGGGCATATATCAGGCAATGGAGTTTAGACCTTTTACTCTGGGCCACAGGGTTGGGACTTCAACATATCCATCTGGGAGGACACAGTTAAACCAAGGGAAGAATAGTGTGAAGAAGGGGAAGAGGGGGAAGAATGGGGGCTGGTCAGTGTGGCAGAGGTGCAGGTAGAATTTTGAACACTAGAGGATGGCAGAGGGGCTTTTGGCCTCAAGTGGGTCTGAATTTGGGATGATTATATTGGTTTATAGAGACACAATTATATCTCTAGCTTTAGAATATCATTTTTTTAATCATCAGGAATTGACTTGGATATGTAAGTTAGGTGCTTTATTAAAGTTCCAGTGTACCTGGCCTTGGTCTTATGCTGAGGCTTGAGATGCTACTCTGGTTGGAAGTGGAAGGCTAGGGCACTTGTCCTAAAGCTGATTTATGGCAAACCCATCATATCTACATGGTTTGCTGTTATTGGAGGTGACTTGGGGCTAGAAGAGCTGATGAGGGGAAGGGGCCATCTTCCAAGCAACCCTGGGACTTCCACTGGTCACCAGCTTATCCTTTCATTTTGCTGACCTTTCAAGATCTGTTGTAACTAAACCAAACCTGTTAGTTGGAAATGAAACCAAGATTATGTGATTTTCGTGTTCTCAGACTGTCTTGCTGGGTCCTTGCACATCAACAGAGAGAGGGAGCAGTATGTGAGTTAACTTTTCTAGAATAGTAGTTCAAGCATTTTGGAAAAATGTATAGCAGCAGTTTTGCATAATGGTGATACAGGGCCTTGCTACCCTTGAAAAAGTGGATGAAGAACCACACACAAACACAACCTGTGTTGCAACAACTCACACAAAGAAGATACACATTAAATTTAGTACAGTAGAGATGGGATAATCCAGGTCACTCACCATTGTCCCAAGGATTCTTCTTCTTCTTCTTTTTGTAAATAGGCTCCATGCTCAGCACAGACTCTTGATATCAGCTCAGGTCTTGATGTCAGGGTCAAGAGTTCAAGCCCTGGTTGGAGCCTACTTAAAAGAAAAAACAAAAGAATAATACAGGTTTATATGCACTAATATGAAACTATCCCCAAGATATCATCTTAGGTGAAAAAAAAACAGTTTGCCCAATTATGAATATTAGAAAAAAGATTGTAAAATGGTATACATAGCATGCTATCATCAACACTCTTTAAAAAGAGATGGATACACACACATATACACACAATTGTGGTTTTATCTGCAACAAATATCTCTAGAGACATATATAAGAAATCAGAACAGTGCTTATCTCTGATGAACAGAACAAGAGGACTGGAGAGCTCCTCGGGGAGGCAAAATACTTCTCACCCTTTTGTACAATTACATATTTTAAATCATAAATGCTTATTGCCTTTTCAATAATTATTTTGAAAGAGAGGGACCGAGGAAAGAAGGTAGACTCTGAAATACGGAGGTTTCAGACCCTTCTCTGAGGTTCAAGATCATTACTGGGTTTCTGGGGAAACATAGTATAGCATGGTAGGCTAGCATTGGTTGAGTGTTTGCTCTGTGGCCACTTCTGTACTAGTTTTGTGTACCTTATCACAGTTAAACCTCACAACTATACAGGTCATTTTATTTTACCTCCGTCTTACAGATTACTCTCAAGCAGATCGGAGTCTGGAGAGCAACCTGAACAGTTCCTCCTAGAAGTAATAATCTAGAGTAGGCCTCCTCACCACTGTCCCATCCCTTATTCCACTCGGTTGTTAAGGATACTGAGGGTCTCCTAGGCCAGGGTCTCAAAATGTGGGCTTCAGACCAGCAGCATCATTGTCTGGGAACTTGTTAGAAATGCAGATTCTCAGGCCCCACCCCAGACTTGTTGAATCACAAACTCCAGAGTGGGGACCCAACAATCTCTGAGCCTTCCAGGTAATTCTGATACAGGTTAAAATTTGAGAACCACAGACTTAGGCCTAGGGCTTCACCCAGAAATGTTTAAAAATAGCAATATCTGAGTCTTGCCCCCCACCAGAGATTCTGACAAAATTGATTCATGATGTGGCCTAGACATGGGATTTTTCAGGGCTCCCAAGTGATTGGAAACTACTGTAACCTAGACCTTTTGAAGCAGCTGCTGGCATCTGGGAATGGCTAATGCACACTTATGGCATAAAATCAACTTCTGGGAATTAGCAAATATGTAAGAGCATCACAGCTTCCCAGCTTTTTTTTTAAAGATTTTATTTATTTATTTGACATAGAGAAATCACAGTAGACAGAGAGGCGGGCAGAGAGAGAGAGAGAGAGAGGGAAGCAGGCTCCCTGCTGAGCAGAGAGCCCAATGCGGGACTCGATCCCAGGACCCTGAGATCATGACCTGAGCCGAAGGCAGTGGCTTAACCCACTGAGCCACCCAGGCGCCCCACAGCTTCCTAGTTTTGAGTCCTATTCCCTTCTCCAAACCCAGCACCTAATCCTGCAGGCAGAGCCTGGGTGGGCAGTGCTCTTTTGGCTAAGCAGGTATGAGCTTATTAGTTTGAGCACTTTAGTTAAATTACTTACTTTAAGCCTATAAATTCAGTCTTTAGTGAACGTTGAAAGGGGCAGGAGAGAAGATATCAAATTGCCCACAAAATAATTGAATAAGGGAAATGAGATCTATAGATGGCATAGTAAAAGACTAATATTAGTAGCTCAATATTTCTTGGACTTAAATATTTTATCCTGAAGTTCACAGCTTATCACATGGTACATCTCCAGCACAATAGAGGTTCAACTGGCATTTGTCTAATAAATGAATACACTAATTAATAAATTTATGAATGGTTACAGTTGAAGGAGAGGCTGATTCTGTCTTTTGGCATCCACTGCTCAACCTACTACCAATGCTATTCTGGGAGTGAAGCATGGGGGAAAAAAGTCCATTGGCAATAACTGTGCTAGGATCAGGTGAGAGAGCTGAATGTCCCCTGAGGAAGACTATAAACCTAGATGGGGAGGAAAGAGGCAAAGCAGGTGTGGTGGTCATAAGAGATAAATATTTCCAGGTCTCCTCCCCCTGATATACTGGGATGGTATATCCCCACCTGTGATATTGTGATTTATAAGAAATATATATTTGGTCATTCGGATGCTTAAAATATATTTCTTATATATACACGCCTGGTCTTTGTCTACAATTCCTGACCTACAGCTCCCCCAGGCGCCTTTTTTTATGTTAATGAGGTGACTTTTGGACTTTCTCTAAGATTGGGGGCTGATTGGCAGGAGAATATACCATGTGATTGGAGGGCTGGAACTCTCAGTTCCCCATGCCCAACCCCAGCCATGACCTCTGAGGAGGGGAGAAAGTCAGGAGGTTGACTCACTCCCTAGTGGCCAATGATTTGATCAATCATGCCTGTGTAATGAAGCCTCCATAAAAACTCAAAAAGAACTGGCTTCAGAGAGCTACCAGGTTAGTAAACACGTGGGGTATTGGGAGAGTGGCACATACCTGGAGAGGGCAAGGAAGCTCCAGCTCCTTCCCCCTTGACCAATGCACCCCTTCCCTTTGGATTTCATCTGTATCCGTTATCATAGCCTATTATTATAAACCAGTAAACATAAGTAAATGTTCCATTCAGTTCTGTGAGCCACTCTAGCAAATTAATTGAACCCAAGGAGGGTGGTCATTGGAAATGCCAGTCTATAGCTAGTTGATCAGAAGCCCAGGGGACAACCTGGGTTTGTGACTAGAATCCAAAATGAGAAGGCAGTCTCATGGGCCTGAGCCTATGAGATCTGACCCTATCTCCAGGTAGACAAGTTAAGAATTGAATTAAATTGTGGGACATCCATCTTGTGTCAAAGAATTGGTTGGTGGGGGAAACACCTCCACACATTGCATGACCAGAGGGTCAAAAGTGTTCTCTGAAAGTAAAGGACATACACACGGAGGAAAAGAGATAGTAGGGAACAGCTGGATTTTTTTTTTCCCCACTCAGGAAAGAAAAAACTTGAGTTCTTCCTTTATACCACCCCTCAGAATTCTCTGTGCCACAGGACTTGCTGGGGGAACTGAAAAGAGCTAAAGTGTGCTTTAAGAGCCAGTGTGTAATCTGTCCTACTTCTCTGTGGGGTGACCAACTTTTCTGGTTTACCTGAGATTGAGGAATTTCTTGAGTTGTGGAGGTGTTAGTACTAAAATTGGGAGAGTTCCAGGCATCATTTTGGGTAGAGATCATGCCATCAGCTTCAGTCCAGGAGTGAGGGCAATTTACAACAGAGCCCCATCAGGCCAGAGACTCAGAACATTGGGATAACTCACCTGTAGACACACTGCTGTAAGATCAGGGATGTATTTCAGACCACATCTGCCTGACTTCAGAGTCCATAGTCATGGCCACTCCACCCAGTGTCTATGGCAGTTATCTCCTTTTATTTTGTTTTCAGCCTTGGCGACTCTGGTCCACAAAGGTAGGTGAAGATACCAGCTTTCCTACATTAATTAAGTGACATTCATTCCACAAACATTTATTGTGCCCTACTGTATTGAAGACTCTCAGCCTTGGTATCATGGGCTACACAAAGATGAAGAAATGCTATGATTTCTTTCTTCAAGAGATGTATACTGTAGAGGGAAGGTAGACCACACCAATTATATTACAAAACAGAAGCTGATAGGTGCTATTAAAACATTTTATATACTTTTCTGTATTTGGCAAACTGATCACAATAAGCACATAATAGTTTTATGATTCTAAAAGCATTTCTTTTCGGAAGCAACAATTAAAACATTTAAAGTATCTTTATTCCTCAGGTCACCAATTCTCAGTTTAACAATAATAATAGTGGCACCTGGCTGGCTCAGTCAGTAGAGCATACGACTCTTGATCTCAGGGTCATGAGTTCAAACCCCATATTGGGTATAGAGATTACTTTAAAAAAATAATAATAATATTACCTAACAAAAATACATTGATGCTTTCTTTTTCTGAAGGTCAGTACCGTTCATTCAAAGATAATGGTACAGTTGCACCTATGGCCTTCAGGATAAGGGCTTTGAGATTTCATTCAGTTGTGCCGACAGATTTCCTACTGTATTCATGGTTCCTCATTCACCCTGTGTGATCAAGGGCTCAAGTCGGCCTGCCCCCTAGGCAGGATTCTCTGGCATGGATCAAAGCAGTTAACTGGTCCAAAAGAAGGTAGTCTTTGTTAAGGAATAAAATGACCAGGCCTTCCTAGAGATCCTTCCCAATGTTGCAAAGGCATTAAGAATAAAGACTTACCCAGGGGTGCCTGGTGGCTCAGTCAGTTAAGTGTCTGCCTTCGGCTCAGGTCATGATCCCAGGGGCCTGGGATTGAGTCTCGAATTAGGCTCCTTGATGGGCAAGGAGACTGCTTTTCCCTCTGCTTGCCACTCTCCCTGCTTATGTGTGCACTCTCATGCTCTCTCTCTCTGACAAACAAATAAATAAATAAAATCTTTTAAAAAAAAGAATAAAGACTCACCCAGAGAGAGGGTGGTGACCAGGCATGACCAGGCATGCGGCAGAGAAAATCTGAAGCCTGGGGCCTTGAAGATAACTGAGCTCTCTTGCCAACTCTGGACAAAGAGAGTACAGTTTTGGGGAAAAGCATTACTGTTCTTCTGTCTGTGGTTGGATAGCCTCCCGGGCGGCAGTGAGGTTGTGGTCGCTGAGTACAGTCAATAATACCCATTGCTCTGGTGGCTTGAGCAGAAGTTAAGCTACAAATGCATGTATGTTGGAACTGTTTGGGGAATGGGAGTAGTAATAAGCAAACATGCAGAACCTACTGGTTTGAGATGTTTAGTAACAGCTGTGTTCCCTACAGAATGGGTTTCCTCATTGCCTAGATCCAAGAGCATCTCCTGGGTCCTCCCTGTTAGAATGCTGAGTGTCCACGGAGAGTTTGAGATGAGGAGAGAGGAGGCCACCTTCAAGCTAAGCCCGTGCAGTGATCAGGCAAGGGACTTCAACTGCAGCAGCCGTGGCAAGAATGGTGTAGAGGGCCTGGGGTCTGTCAGAGCCAGGATTATAGGTGACCATGCTTCCGCTGAGCAAGCCAGACAAGACTTGAATGTCATCATAACCTGCGCTTGTGACGTCTTTGCTCAAGAATAGCACAAACTGAATTTATATGTTTGTCATAATGTGGAAGGAAAGATATTGACTGAGACACTCCTTCACTCTTGAGACATCTCATTTGATAGATAATATGAAATATGTATATATATTATAATAATATGTTATCCTATTATAGTACCATACTAGTCAGGACAGGCTAGATAGGCTACATGAACACATAACCCAAAAGTGTTATTGACTTGACATGATAAAAGTTTATATCTTACATCAGAAGCCAATGTAGGAAGGGGGCACTCTTATGCAACTCCTCCAAGTGGTGACTTAGCAATTCATCTTAAATGCCATCAGCTTCAACCTATGGCCTCAGCAGTTGCCAAAGAGGAAGAAGGGAATATATAAGACCACAGAGGGGGATTTGTAGCTAGGTCTACAAGCACTGTTTGTTAATTCTGCCATATTCCAGTGGCAGAACCCAATCACATGGCCCCATCCTAAGCGCAAGGGAGGCTGGGAAACATTAGGAAATGTTATCTTTGGTGTGCCAGGAAGAGAAAAGGAAATTGACGAGTCTTTTCCACAGGTTTCTATAAGTTGGAGTTATTTCATCAGATTTTTCTTCTAATTATGATTTGCATCTGATACTATCTAGGCTGGCTCCATGCCTTGGGCTATATATAATGACATCCACAGGTAGCATCCCGTTCTCACAACAGCACTATGAGTTGTCAGGATGGGTGCTATTATACACATTTTATAGACTGAGGACCCTGAGGCCCAGAGTAGTTACATGACTTGTCCAAAGTCACATACTACTAAGTGACAGAGCTCTTCAGGTTAGTGTCTCTCCAATATACTACATTGTCTTCCACAGAAGCTCAAACTAGATAAGGCACAGATCTCAGTTTACATATGCAAGTGTGCCAAAGTGTGTCTTTAATCCACTTTAATCAACCCACTTTATCTTTTAAGCTCTGACTCTATATTGGAAGGTGGTGTTGGCAATGACTTTCACCATTTGGGTATCTCTCTGCCTTTAAGATTGGGTTGGGATGCAGCTGGGGTACACAGGTTAGTACAAGGTATTGGAGATCCATTTGTTCCTCAAATCAAGTTTGAGGAGGGACCAACTAAGATGTCTACAGTTCCTTCTAGTCTTCCCACAGATACTGATACATCTGTGCCTGGACATTCATGTCCAGCAGCTCCCTACTTTGGAGCCACTCCAGGGTCTGGTAAGTTCTGTAGGCCCACATCACACAGCCATTCTTCTTCCCAGGCTTGTTGTCTTCCTGAGGTAGAAGGGCAGGGCAGGAAGGAAGGACCCATTCATGCCTTTGCTCTCACTTTTCATCAATCTTTCCTCCTACCTCAGTGAAGGGAAGAAAGCCCCACTGTCCTCAAACCTTTTTCTTCTAAACCCTTTGGCTATATTCCAAATCCTCTCCAGCCCTCTGAGGGCTTTTATTTTTTATTTTTTATTTTTTTAAAGATTGTATTTATTTATCTGACAGACAGAGATCACAAGTAGGCAGAGAGGCAGGCAGAGAGAGAGGAGGAAGCAGGATCTCCGCGGAGCAGAGAGCCCAATGCGGGGCTCGATCCCAGGACCCTGGGATCATGACCTGAGCCGAAGGCAGAGGCTTTAACCCACTGAGCCACCCAGGCGCCCCCCTCTGAGGGCTTTTATAACACAAAACACAACTCACAGAAATTTTGTTCTTGTTTTGCTGTTTACCCTATCACATCATACCTTTACCTTAAGGTAATGAGACAAGGGCCTGCTGTCCAAGGTATGGAGGTGAAGACAGGGGAATACCAAGGAAAAAAAAAATTCTTATCATATGTGTATCACCTTTAACTTCATCAGGTCCTTGTGAGGTGAAATCTTTGTGTTATTTTCCTAAAACTAATAGCAAGGCAGGGTGCCAGGTGGCTCAGCTGGTTAAGTGTCTGCTTTTGGCTCGGGTCGTGATCCCAGGATCCTGGGATTGACCCAGGTCTGGCTCCCTGCTCACAGGGACCCTGTTTCTCCCTCTCCTCCCTGCTTATGTTCTCTCTCTCTCAATATTTCTCTCTTTCTCTCTCAAATAAATAAAAATATAATAAAAATTAAAAAAAAAAAAACAAAACTAAGTGAAGCAAAGAAGCATTGATTGATGGGAGTTCTTCCGTCAAGGGAACTAGCAGATTAAGCCCGGTCCTGGGATCGAGCCCCGCACTAGGCTCTCTGCTCAGGAGGGAGCCTGCTTCCACCTGTCTCTCTGCCTGCCTCTCTGCCTACTTGTGATCTCTCTCTCTCTCTGTCAAATAAATAAATAAAATCTTTTTTTTTAAATGTACATTTTCCCTTGTCCACCTCAACTGGGATGGCTCTACCCTTGATGGTTTGATCTACATTCTTGGTGATTAGGTTTTCACTTAAGAATTGGGAACTTGGGGACACCATGTAGTTAAGCAGCCAGTGAAGCAGCTGACTATAGATTTCAGCTTGGGTCATGATCTCAGGGTTGTGAGAAGGAGGCCTGGGTCGGTCTGGCTCCCTACTCAGTGTGGAGTCTACTCTGCCCCTCCCCCTCACTCATGCATGTGCACTCTCTCTCTCTCTCAAATAAGTAAATCTTTAAATAAAAAAAAAAAAGAAAGAAAGAAAGAAAAAGAAAAGAGGAGCATCTGGGTGGCTCAGTCAGTTAAGTGTCTGCCTTCGGTTCAGGTCATGACCCTGGGGTCCTGGGATTGGGCCCCGGGTCAGGCTCTCAGCTCAGCAGAAGCATGCTTCTCCATCTCCCCCTGCTTGTACTCTCTCTCTCTATCAAAAAAATAAATTAAATATTTTTAATTAAAATTAAAAAATAAAAAATTAAAGAAAAGAGGAGCGTCTGGGTGTCTCAGTTGGTTAGGCATCTGCCTTTGGCTCAGGTCTTGATCCCAGGGTCTTGGGATTGAGCCCCACGTTGGGCTCCCTGCTCAACAGGGAGCCTGTTTCTCCCTCTGCCTGCTGCTCCCCCTGCTTGTGTGCTCACTCTCTCCCTCTGTCTCTCTGACAAATAAATAAATAAAATCTTTCTTTAAAAAAAGAAAAGAAAAGAATTGGGAACCTGGTCTTCTTAGAGGAAAACTCACAACTTCAAAAGCCTGTCTGTGAATGATTTACTAGTGTTCTAAATGCGGAAAAGGTGATTTGTTTCTCTGACTGTTTCAGTGTTTATCACTTCCCCTGCCTCAGTTATGAGCACACACCCTAGAGTAAATCTGTTCCCCGGGGGGACAGGTCATTGTACGGTAAGCACACCTACAGTGCTGAGAGGAACAGGAAGGCTTACAGCAGTGTAAGTGGAAAGATCATTTATTGCTAGTGAGAGCTGAAGAACTCAGACCAAATGACAGGTGAAGAGATGCTGCCTTAAAGCAAACATTGATTAAAAAATTCCGTTTTGCACCAAATCCTATTGGCGAAGTGGACTTTTAAATCATTTCAGAGTACACAAAGCTTTCAAAAGATGTTTGTTTTAAAGAATATGTTCGCGGGACGCCTGGGTGGCTCAGTTGGTTAAGCCGCTGCCTTCGGCTCAGGTCATGATCCCAGGGTTCTGGGATCGAGTCCCGCATCGGGCTCCTTGCTCGGCAGGAAGCCTGCTTCTCTCGCTGCCTCTGCCTGCCTCTCTGCAGGCTTGTGTGTACTCTCTCTATCTTTGGCAAATAAATAAAAAATACTTAAAAATAAAATAAAATAAAGAATATGGTCGGTTTTGTGGTCAAAAAGTGAAGTTCGGTAATGCACAGTAACAACCATAGTATAATTACCGGCCACAAAATACCAGGTGTTCAACCAAGCATTTTCTACCCATTTAAGAGAGCCAAGCCAAGCAAAAACGCCCTGCCTAGCCTTACCCAGAAGTTCAAAAGCTCAGCCTTTGTCACCAGGAAGGAATTAATTCAAAGAGCAAAGCCATTAACAGGCACAAACAGACATTTTGTTGTAAACACCTTATTGCTAATATATGTTGAGAGCTGAACTTCCTCACATTTGCAAGAGGCCTGCTTGAGAGGGAATTTTTAAAAGCCAGGCTCAAGGCTGTTTTCTTTTTTGGATTTCTGATGACCTATCTATGGGATGTGCATAATAGGGAGGTACTAGCCTTGGAGTCCAAAGGCTCCCCCAGCTATCATTTGACCTAAGAGTTAGAGTGCTCCCAGTCTGGTGAACAGATGGCTTTAGTGTCAAGGGAATGAAAGTGCAGAACACAGACAAAACACAGAAGTGCTATAGGGAAGAAATATATTAAGAGACCTAACAATGCACTTCCTCATTATATGTAAGGAAACGCCTCATTATATGTAAGGAAACTATTTCCTAGATTCCTTGAGCCATAAAAAGCCAAGTGCATTTGCTTAAGTTAATAAATGTTATTTAATTATATAATGACAGTACTGCAGCAAAATGTTTTGTTTCCTCTCCTTTTATTGCTTCCTATTATTTATTAAGAGAAATCCAATGTAACTTTTTTATACTCCACTAATGAGGAGGCTATCTCATTTGTTCTGTTTGTGCTTCCCGATATATGTGTATGTGTGTATATAATCAAATTGAATAAGATGACCACATTGTGTGGTTGCTACAAACACAGATGTAAGGTTAAAGATGGGGCCCAATTTTGCTAGAGCAAGACCCCATTATAAAAGCCCTTTGTCATGCTTCAGAATTAGTTGTTCTGTCCTGAGAGAAAAGGAAGAAACTTCAATTCTCAGAACAACTGAAAAATCTGAGGTATAACCTTATTCTTCTTTCCTGACCCTGGGAGGAGAATGAAGTTCTACATTCAGCTAAGGTACCCCATCCCCCTTGGTCTGTCAGTGCTGCACATCCCGGGACAATCTGGGACTCCCGACGCTCAGCTGATGGAGTCCATGGGCCCTCTGTGCTTGTTTGCAGCTAGTGGCCGAGGAGGCAGCAGTATAGTGACACCACTGAATGGGAAGTGTGACAGGGACTGTTTGGAGCACCTTCTCACCTAGTCCTCTCTGCATGCTTTCTCGGTGGGTTCCTACCCGCCTTTCATACATGAAGAGACTGAGGAAAAGAGAGTAAGTTATTAGACTTAACCGTGTGGAATTCCTGTGTTTGCAGGTCAAAAGGTCATGACAAGTTCATATGATTCAACCTAATACTTGCCCAATATTACAGAGTTAGTAGGGGGTGATGCCAGAGTTTGAGTTCTCAAGTACCCCAAAATAATAACTGCATATCTATTTTATTTTTTTAAAAGATTTTATTTATTTGACAGAGAGAGAGAGAGAGAGAGAGAAAACAAGTGGGGTGAATGGCAGAGGAAAAGGGAGAAGCAGGCTCCCTGCTGAGCAGGGAGCTCGACCCCAGGGCCCGGGGATCATGACCTGTGCTGAAGGCAGATGCTTAACCGAATGAGCCACCCAGAAGCCCCTGTATTTCAGATGACAGACTGGGGCTCAGGGCAAACGCATTTAAAAATAAATCAATAGTGGGATCAGTAGACTACTTCCTTTCTTCTACAGTCTCTGGTTTCAACTACTGACTTTATTCACGTCACAGTGTGAAAGTTGGCTCAGGTCAAACAGGAATGCCCTGCCTGTGGCTACCGTTCCTGCTGTGCAGCTGCAACCAGCCCCATCAAACCAGCTCTCTCAGGCTGGCCGCCTCGAAACGCTTGTCTATAAACATCTCCCTTCCAGGACAACACTGAGCCACACAGGCCATCACCCCAGCTGAACTCCCACCGTTAGGGCCACTTGGCTACAGCCACATGCCTTCCTCCTGGAGCCATTGTTCAAATTCCTCTGCAAACCCCATCATCCTTTCTTGTTAACACACTGATGACTAGTTTTTCATCAGATTACATGAACTCAGGACTTGGATGGAGCGAATTTTGTTTGAGGGCTGATGGGTAAGGTCAGGAGCATGAGGATGAATCGTGAGCTGTTAGATGTGGCAGTAACTTTAGAAGCTGTATTGGCCAATCCCAGCATTTTACAGCTGAGGAGACCTAATCAGGTAGCAGAGCCTCGGCATCTGGATTTTTAGGGTGACCAATCACCCCAGTTTGCCAGGGACTGAGGGGTTTCCTGGCATGTGGGACTTTCAGTGCTCAGCCTGGGGATGTCTAAGATAAACCAGAACTAGCTGCCCACTCCACTTCATTTGGAGCCTCAAACTCTCTTGCTTCTCTGGCTAGGTCAGACTCGAGCCGGACCCTGCATCGGGAGCTTTTGAGCTGTACGGAGCAGCTCTGCTCCTTACAGCTCAAAAGCTCCACGTGGGAAGATGACCGCAAACACAAATTTACCTGGCCCAGTTTCATCAAGGCTAGTCCCAGAGGGGTCAGTCTCTAGGCTCGAACATGGAGGCCACAAGGAAGCAGCCATGCGAGGTAAGGTTGTATCTGCCTCATGACTCGACCCTGAGCCTCTGGGGCCACAGCATTTGGCCAAGCTGAGTCCATTGAGTCAGTCTCTGAAGATTAGGCTGAGGTCTGGTTTCTTCAGTTCGTAGAGCCGAGCTGCTGTATAAGCAGAGCCTGCAAGGAGAGGGCTGCTGCTGTTGTCGGCTCCATGCAGCTGCGGGGAGGACAAAATGGAGAAGTCCTCGGGCGCGGAGCAGGGTCAGCAGGGGTTGCCATCGCTTCCTTTTTCAGAAGTTTTGTCATTCGGAGGTTTTGAGTCCTGCAATAAGCAGTCATTCTTGGCTAACCTTGGACTTTTTCCCTTAAGTGTCATGCACCTAATTTTTAAATATTTCTTGGTTTTACTTCTCTTCCTGGTCTATTTTGTCCCCAGCCCTTGGTTGCTTGGCAGTTGTCTTCCCCACCAGGCCTGCTCTCTGTTCTGCTGGGACCTAGCCTCTAGTTCATGCCCTAAATGTGGGGGCGAGTATGTGTTGAATAGGGAAGGGATGAAAGGGGGAGGCAAGAAAGGAACAATGCAAGGATCCTAGTCAGGCAGAATTGTCAGACAGCACAAGTTCTCTGTAATATTCTCTTCTCTGCATGCATTCCTTGAAGCTACTACCCCCCACAACACACCTGCTGGAATCTAAATTTGTCCTGATCCTCCCTTGTTCTCAACCATTCGTGAGATATCCTTGTTAGTGCCCAAATAACAAATTTGTTGATGGGGCAAACAAATCACTTTTAATGGGAAGTCAGAGGTGAATACCTCAAAAATCAATCTTAACTATGACTTGTGCAGTTAATATTCCTTCTAGATTGTCTTAACACGTTAGTGAACTTAATTCCAGTGGAGGGATCTGAAAGCAGGGGAGGAGGCAGGCAGCACAGTGGAGGATTATTTTGGGAAGAGTTCTGTGGTAAGTGTTGCCAGATTTAGCAAAGAAAAATTCAGGATGCCCGGTTGAATTTGAATTGCACATAAACAACAGATAATTTTTTAGTATAAGGATGTCTGTTGCAATGTTTGTGATATACTAAAAGTTATTCGTTTATCTGAAATTCAAATTTAACTCAGTGTCCTATATTTTATCTGGCAACCCTGCGACCCATGAGGTCTCCCAGATATGTAGCCTGTGCAGTAGAAGGCTAGGGTTGCTGCAGAGTCTGGAACACTTTCCAAATGTCTGGCAGAAGGGAACCAGTCCACCCGAGAGAGCAACACGTGGTACAGTCTCTGTCCTCAAAGCCAGGCCTGCTGATGTGTGGGAGCATCTGAAGTAGGCCTGAACCAAAAACCCCTGGAGACCTGCCAAGGTGCCAGTGAAAAGGGCGTGTTCTGCTGGATCCTTCCCAGAAGATACAGTGTCTGGTTCCGGTGCTGACAACTAACCTATCTGATATCCATCGCACTAAAACATTATTTTTAGATCTGAGGAAGGACTGGCAAGGTTTTAAAAATAAGGTACTAGATGTAGGGAGAACTACATTCGAGAAGCTCAGTCCTGACCAGGAAATGCAGGCCATGGGCCTGCTAGCATGAGACCTAGAAAAAGATGGGTACCAGCAGCTTTCCACATAAAAATGCCTAAGACTAAGACTCCACACTTTTCTTATAAACAAAAGTGATGCTACTGGCTTCAAGAAAATTGCTTTTACCACCTGTAATAATTTTTTTTTTTCCCTAACGAATGAGAGAGGCTGTTTTGTTACCTGGTTTTGGCTTCTGCATTGAATCTACCTTCTCCAACCTGGTGTGTGTCCTGGAAGCCAACCCTTAAGGACTCCCTTCTCCTCTGTCTTCTGGTTAGGACCAGCCAAGAGGAGACATCAGCAAGAGACTGGAGGTTGGGAGGACAGATAAGGCAGAAGAATAGATCTGGGGTGCTTGGGTGGCTCAGTTGGTTAGGCTTTAGGAAAGTGGGGGGAGGGACAGAGGGAGAGGATTCTCCCAAACAATCTCTCTCTCTCTCAAATAAATAAATCTTTTAAAAGAATTTTAGCACAGTCCCAATAAAAATATCAACTTTTATTCTCTTTGAACCTGACAAAATAATCCTCAAATTTGTATTGGGAAGAGGAGGAGAATAGCAAGGGAAGTTCTGAAAAAGAGAAGAAATATGTACTTCTGTGTTTGGTAGAAGGTGGAATGGTTGGCCCTACTAGATATTAAAACACATTATAAAGCCTCAGTAATTAAAACAATGTGGGCCTAGTCCATAAATGAACATATAGATGAATGGAACAGATGAGAATGTTCTGATATAGACCCAAAGAAATGCAGGAATTAATATGAGATAAAGGTGACATTGCTAATTGCCAGGGAAAAGACCATTCAGTAAATAGCTCTGGTATAACTGAATGGCCATTTGGAATAAAACTGGACCCATATTACACACTATACATTAAAGTACATTACAAATACCAGATAAGGGGTTGTTTTTTTTTTAAGATAGTATTTATTTATTTGACAGGGAGAGACATAGCAAGAGAGGGGATACAAGCAAGGGGAGTGGGAGAGGGGGAAGCAGGCTTCCTGCTGAGTAGGGAGCCCAGTGCTGAGCTAGATACCAGGACCCTGGGATCATGACCTGAGCCGAAGGCAGACGCTTAACTGACTGAGCCACCCAGGCACCCCTCAGATAAGTATTTAAATATAGAAAATTACAACTAAAATCACTAGAAGAGGGGCGCCTCCGTGGCTCAGTTGGTTAATCGTCCAACTCTTGATTTTGGTTCAGGTCATAATCTCGGGGTTGTGAGATCAAGTCTTGGGTAGGTCTGGGTAGGGCTCCACTCTGGGCATGGAGCCTGCTTAAGATGCTCTCCTCCCCCACTACTGTTGTCTTTCTCAAATAAAATAAAATCACTAGAAGAGGGGCACCTGGCTGGCTCAGTTGGAAGAGCATGTGACTCTTGATCACAGGGTTGTGAGTTTGAGCCCTCGTGGGGTGTAGAGGTTGCTAGAAATAAACAAACTTAAAAAAAATTATGTTATTTAAAAAGTAATAACAATAAAATCACTAGAAGAAACTATGAGAGAATTTCTCTATAACCTTGGAATGTCTTTGTAAATGTGACTGAAAATCCAGAAGCCATTTAAAAATTGATAAAATTGATTACATTAAAATAGTTTCTTTGGGTAATAAGAAAAATCACCATCATTAATGTTAAATGACAAATGGGAAAAATGTATTTTCAACTCAGATAACAAAGCACTAATATCCCTTATATAAAAGCACTACTAGAAATAAGTAAGACAAAAATTGTGATAACCCAAAAGAAAAATGGGCAATGGAATGAATAAACACCAAAGGGTTCTGGTACCAGTTCCAACAAGCAATTCTCAGACACCAGTTGGGTGTCTTACAATTTAACTCCATTCTGACACTGTTTATCCAGAGATAGTCTCAGATCCCATAGGTTAAGGTTTCAGTCCTGCAAGACTGCCAGCCCTCCACTTCGGATGCCAAAAGCAAGTTCAGATTGTCACCTGTGCTTCCAAAGTTGGGTTGTAGATTAGAGAATCCAACAACCCCCTTCTTGGGTTTGATTAATTTGCTAGAGCAGCCCACAGAACTTAAAGAAACATTCTACTTCCTAGATTACCAGTTTATTAAGAAAGGATGTAACTCAGGAGTAGCCAGCTGGAAGAGATGTACAGAGCAAGTAAGAAGAAAGCCTCAGAGTTTCCATACTCTCTGAGAGCTCCACTCTCCCAGAATCTCCACATGTTCACCAACCCAGAATCTCTCTGAGCCTTTAAAGTTTGTTTGTTTGTTTGTTTAAAGATTTTATTTATTTGATAGAGATCACAAGTAGGCAGAGCAGCAGGCAGAGAGAGGGGGAAGCAGGCTCCCTGCTGACCAGACAGCCCAATGCAGGGGGGCTCGATCCCAGGACCCTGGGATCATGACCTGAGCCGAAGGCAGAGGCTTTAACCCACTGAGCCACCCAGGCGCCCCCCCCCTTTTTAATGGGGTCTTCATTACATGGGCATGATTAATTAGATCATTGGTCATTGGTGATTGAGTGCAATGTCCACTTTCTCTCCCCTCTCAGGAGGTTAGGGAGGTGTGACTGAAAGTTCCAAGCCTCTAATCAAAGATTGGCTACCCTGGCGACTAGCCCCCATCCTTAGGTGCCCTCCAAAAGTTACCTCATTAACATTTCAAAAGATATCTTTATTGTGGCTCATCACTTAGGAAATTCTAAGAGTTTTAGGAGCTCTGCCAGAAACTTATGGAGACCAAATACATATTTCTTATTATAAATAACAAAGTCACACCTCACAGAAAAATTTATAAATATGTGAAGAGATACTCAACTTCACTCATAAGAGAAATGCAAATTAAAGCTCTTTTGATATATATCATTTTTTACATATCAGATTTTCAAACACCTAAAAGTTGCATTATTTTTGTGGGATTGTAAATTGATACAATTCCATGGAGGGAAATTTGGCAAAATCCACCAATCTTACAAATGTACATATCCTTTAACCCAATAATTCCTTGTAATCAAATATGTCAAATGAATATATTTGACACATAAAATGGCCTAGGTACAAGGTTAGTCACTGTAGCAATACTTGTAATAGCAAAACTGGAAACAATCCAGTGTCCATCAGTATGAAACTGCTTAAGTAAATCATAATGCCTTCTATATATTATAATATTATTCAGCCATAAAAAGACAGAAATACATAAATATATGTATGTACCTAAAAATATGCTGTACTGGGGTGCCTGGGTGGCTCAGTGGGTTAAAGCCTCTGCCTTTGGCTTAGGTCATGATCCCACAGTCCTGGGATCGAGCCCCACATCAGGCTCTCAGCTCAGCAGGGAGCCTGCTTCTTCCTCTCTCTCTGCCTGCCTCTCTGCCTATTTCTGCCTACTTGTGATTTCTCTCTCTGTCAAATAAATAAATAAATAAATAAATAAATAAATAAAATCTTCCAAAAAATTAAAAAAAAAATGCTGTACTGATATGTTAAAATCTCCAAAATGCAGTATATACTATCTACTGCCTTTTGTGTGGAAAAAAACACAAAAATATATATATACATATAAGTATATGTTTGTGTATGCCTAAACTACTCTGAAACAACAGTCCAAGAAACCTGTAACAGTGGATGGGGAAGAGATCTAGTGAATGGGAGACAGGAATGGGAGAGAAACTTTCACCTTTCATATTTTTTAAATATTTGGGCCATGGGTATATATTACTTATGCAAATATTAAATACTATAAAGGTGCTTCTGAAAAAAAAATCAATATAGAAACGCCTAAGTAGGACTTGAATGTTCCCCTACCCCTAAACCTACCATTCAGAGAAGACCAATGTCAACAGATGGCTATTGACCTTAAGAGATTGAGTCACTGAGAAGGAGATAGGATACTTTTTTAAAAGTCATGTATTAGGCAAGGAAAACACTATTTTCTGAGTCTCTGAAATGTCATGGAACTGCCAAATCCACTTAGACCAAAGATGAGAAGTGGAAATAAATATTGGCCTCCTTCTGCACACTTACCGTGAGCCGCAGGGCTTACATAGCACATTCAATCCTATGTAAGTTCGGGCATACGTAAAATTAGAACTGGAATAACTCTGAATTAGGTAGCCATGTAAAAGTGAATAGTAGAGGCCATTAGCTCTAATGGGCTAAGTATTATGTGGATGTGAAATCAAGACATTAACATTTCAGCAAATGAAAATGTTTATGTAGTCTGAAAAGTCTTGGCAATGAAAGCACAGAATTAGCCAGCAAAGGCTTCTAAATTACAAACATAAAAGAGTTGCAAAGAACACTAAAAATTATTCCTGATTTTCCACTGCTGTTATTAACAATTATTAAAAATCTTTTCTCACTGGAATCTGACATTCCACTGGTGCAATGAAGCAAATACCACATTACCAAGATCCCCTCAAGATCATGTTCTTTGACTCAGAAAATTCCTTGGTGAGTAGTAAATGAATGTTATAAGTAGCTATGAAAAAAACATATAGAGCCTCCCTATTTCAAAGTAAATATCAGTCTCTAGCCAAACCAGCAGTTGATATTTTTAATACATGTGCCTTATTACAACACAACAAAACCAGTGTTTACACAGTACACTCTCTTTCCTCCCTTCTTATAAAAGTGGTGTGTTGCTATTGGAAGAAACTTTAGAAATCAACAAGTCTACTCACACAATCATTCATTCTTTTAACAAATACTTATCTAGTGCGCCCATGTTATCAGACAAAGTAAAAAGCAATAGGATAAGATGATGTGTGACACAGTTTCTGGCCCTTGCAAATCTTGCCTGAACTAACTCCTTTATTTTTATTTTGAAGTATCTCTAGTTCTCAAGTTCAGACCAGTACTTCTTTTGATTATGCCAAACATCGAGCATTTATGAAAATAACTAAATCTAAAGGAATGGCAATTGCCTAGTGTTACTCCAAGGTTTCCACATAGTAATTTTTTGGTTTTGGATTATCATTTCAGAGGATCTAATTGCTCTTCATCTTCGCAAATAACTTTATATACATTATAATAGCTTCACAAAACTTTCCTTTCACAGATGAGGAAACTGATGTTGGTGAGATTAATCAGCTTTCCCTGCATCACACAGCTAGTAAGTAAATGAACCCAGATCTCTCGATAGTGCTTGTATTCTTTCTACCATAGTACCCAGCAGGATGCATCAAAATGTAAGCTTTACAAATTGTAATTAGTATTAATATTTAAGAGTACACGATTGTCATTGTCATTTTGGTTGTTAAATATTCCTCTGCTTCACAGAGAATTTCTTAGAGAAAAGCACACTGTAACTGTAAACAATGTATTTCTGATCAGCTTAATGTCAGTTCAAGAAGACCATGAAATGACACTGGATAACTATGCGTTTTGGTCATTACAATACTCTGCATTAAAATGACCAACGTATAAATGAAGTTAGTGGGTTTTTTCCAACATTATAGTCCTTTACCTTTTTATCCTCAAACCTTCTTTTTTTAAAAATATTTTATTTATTTATTTGACAGAGAGATAGAGAGAGAGCACAAGTAAGCAGAGCGGCAGGGAGAAGGAGAGAGAAACAGGCTCTCTGCTGAGCAGGGAGTGCGATGCGGGGCTCCATCCCAGGACCCTGGAATCATGACCCGAGCCAAAGGCAGCTGCTTAACTAAGTGAGCCACCCAGGTACCCTTATCCTCAAACCTTCTTATAACCTTATCTTTTGTTCAATTGAACTGCATTGCTCTGTCTTGTGGATAGCCATATCAAGTCCATTATATTTTTCAAGTTACTATAATATTTTTACGTTATATTATTATTACGCTTTTAAAAAGTTACCTGATTTTTCTTTTTTTAGCCACATTGGTGTGACTCTTCCCCTAACACACATGCTCCTCTGCTTTTATGCCTTCCAAGGAGCAAGACAATTACTTTACAGTGAATTATTGATGCACAGCTTACTCAGAGTAGGGTTTGGATTTTTGCAAAGATCATTGGATTTTGCATAGATCATGAAGGTGATCTATAGTAAAAGATAATTTGGGTAGAGTCTTGTGATTGAATTTGCCACTGATTGTAGGTTAGTTTTAAAGATCTTGGACCTTGGAATCAGACCATAAAACTGAACTGTGTTCCTTAGAGTGATATTCTTCAAATTCACCTGTGAACTACTAGCAATCACATACAGGTGTCTAGGAGCTCTTGTAATTTCTTTCTTTCTTTTTAATGTATCTACACATTTGGATCATTAGTAGAGGGTTGGTAAGCAGCAATCAAAAAAGAAAGACAGAAATGTGGAAATCTTTTTTTTTTTAAGATTTTATTTATTTGACAGACAGCAAGCACAAGCAGGCAGAGAGGCAGGAGAGAGAGAGGAGGAAGCAGGCTCCCTGCTGAGCAGAGAGCCCGATGCAGGGCTCGATCCCAGGACCCCGGGATCATGACCTGAGCCGAAGGCAGAGGCTTTAACCCACTGAGCCACCCAGGTACCCCAGAAATGTGGAAATCTTAAATGTAATTTCAACATAAAAATTATACTACAGAATATATATAGCTTTATTATATCCCAACAGCATGAAATTATGCTATACCCTTCAAAGTATATCATACACTTAAATGATGTCCATGGCAAAAATTATGGTATAGATTATAGTCCGTATATTGTTAAATTATTCACAAATACTTGATTTATTGTGAATAAATTACTGTAAATAAGAATTGGGTGGTATCTTGGGACCTACATTGGCCTAGTGAAAAAGCAAAGCTTTTGGAATGAGCTAAACCTAGGATTTCACATGAACTCTGCTGTGGAAGCTTGGCCAAGTTACTGAATGGAGTTGTTTGACCTTAGCCAAGTTACTATATCAGATTGATCTAAGCTTTATCACTTGTAAGATGGTTGTTGTGAGGATTAGTAATGACTGACAAAAGGTTTAGAAGTAAAGGCTCTTATACAGCAGGTGCTCAATAAAGTAAAGTCTCACATGGGACACTTCACAGAGTATGTACAATGATTTTGTATTAAATTGAATTGATAAAGAGGAAATTAAGTGCTGGTGTTATATGACCTTCCTCCTGGAATGGACAATTGAAATTGAAAGGACATATTTCCTGCTGACTATACAGTACTTACTTCCCTAGAAGACTAAAACAGACCAACTTTAGTAAGAAATGTCTCCATAATGTTCCTTTATGGCGAAGTCTATAGTATACACAAAAACTTATGAATAAGTATTGTCACAAATCTTATCTTATGAATTGTCACAAATCTATCTTATGAATAAGTATTGTCACAAAATATCTATTTTTTTCAATGTTTAGGTCTTTGTTATTATCATTGTTAATAAATCTTCAGTGACTTTGTCAGGGTGGTTAATAGATGATTTTAACTAATTCAGTTTAAACTGTTTATGGTAACTAGGGTTTCAAAGAGAGAGGACTCAGGAGGTAAAAGAAACAGGTAATATTTGTTGCTTCTCAACACAGTTCAGAAAGTATGAGTAAGTAGGTCTACCAATGCATGGTGCATGGAAGAAATTCTGAGATACCAGTAGAAAGTAAAAGCTTAGTATTTTGTAGTTTCTTTTTTTATAAACTCAAATTTGCATTAAGATGCCTATTTTCTATTTTCTGGAATTTTTATGTAATTTAAATCAATAGTTAATCTTATTTTTTTCCATAATTCCTCTTTGATTATCTAACAGCAAAATTTCTTTGTTCTTTTCCCTAAAGGGAGGGGGAGAGGCAGAAAGAGAGGAAGAGAGAGCAAGAGAATCTTAAGCAGGCTCCATGCCCCGTATAGAGTTCATCCACACATGGGACTCAATCTTACAACATTGAGACCATGACCTGAACCAAAACCAAGAGTCAGTTAATCAACTGACTAAATCATCCAGGCACTCCCTAAAACTGTTTTTGGGGGAGAAAGCATTGTGTCAATTTTTCATAAAAACGAAGAGACAAACCTGACTCTGTGCCATTAGGTTGGGTAGATCCACTGCCCCTTTCTGTGGCATCCACCACTTCCTGGCTGTGGATAATGCTGATGTTTCATTACTGGACCTTAAGAGCCTAGAGGGTAGAATTCATATTTCTTTCATCTGGGTCTTCCCTCAACACCCCCAGCATGGAAAGTCCCATCAACTGTTATTTTTTAAATGATTAAATTGCCTAGATACTTTTTGACAAAACATTTCAGAAAACAGTTCTACTCAAATTCCCTGATTAATAATTTTTTTTTTCTTTTTGACATCCAAGGGAAGCAGCAAATCTTCATGCTTCAGGACTTTAGTGCCAAAGTGACCTGCTCAGCTACTTACTACTCGGCCATAGATAAAAAATAGCTAGCCACTCCAGGCCTCTGTTTCTTCATTTTTAGAGGAGGTAATAATATACCTCTGTCAGGTTGCCTGGATGGTTTAGTCAGTTAAGTATCTGCCTTTGGCTCAGGTCATGATCCCAGGGTCCTGGGATAAGACCCCACATCAGGATCCCTGCAAGGAGCCTGCTTCTCCCTCTCCCTTTGCCTGCCATTCTGCCTACTTGTGCTTGCTCTTTCTCTCTGTCTCTGTCAGATAAATAAATAAAATTTTAAAAATATATACCTATGTCATTAGTTTTCTGAGAGGAATAAATAAAATGATCCATGTAAAGTGCATAGCCCATAGTCAAAACTCAATCTTATTTTACTTTATTTTGAGATTTTATTTATTTATTTGAGAGAGAGCACAAGCAGGGGAAGGGACAGAAGGAGAGGGACAAGCAGACCCTCTGCTGAATGGGAAGCCTGATGTAGAACTTGATCCCAGGATGCCAAGATCTTGACCTGAGCTGAAGTCAGACACTTAACCAACTGAGCCGAGATGCCCCTCAAAACTCAATTTTTAAAAAGATTTTATTTATTTATTTGACAGACAGAGATCACAAGTAGGCAGAGAGGCAGGGAGCCTCATGCAGGGCTCAATCCCAGGACCCTGGGATCATGACCCAAGCCGAAGGCAGAGGCTTTAACCCACTGAGCCACCCAGGTGCCTCTCAAAACTCAATTTTTTTTTTTTTTAATTTATTTATTTGTCAGAGAGAGGGAGAGAGAGCGAGCGAGCACAGGCAGACAGAGTGGCAGGCAGAGGCAGAGGGAGGAGCAGGCTCCCTGCCGAGCAAGGAGTCCGACGTGGGACTCGATCCCAGGACGCTGGGATCATGACCTGAGCCGAAGGCAGCCGCTTAACCAACTGAGCCAACCAGGCGTCCCTCAAAACTCAATTTTTAAAAGGCAAGTGAACTCATACATTTACCATCACAAAGTTTTTGAAGTTTATGAACTCCAAAGACTGAAATATTTTATCTTTCATAAGGAGGAAAAAATGTGATGGGGGCACTTGAATGACTCAGATTAAGCATCTGACTCTTGATTTTTGTCAGGTCATGATCTGAGGGTTGTGAATTCAAGCCCTGCATCAGGCTCCATGCTGAGCGTGAAGTCTGCTTGAGATTCTCTCTCTCCCTCTGTCCCTCCCCTGGCTCTCCCTCTCTCAAATAAATAAACAAAATATTTAAAAGACAAAAAACAACCAAAAAAAAGAAAGAAAGGAAAGAAAAGGAAGGAAGGAAGGAAGAGAAAAGAAAGAAATGTGATGGACAGTTACCTAAACCTTACCAGGAAAGATAGCTTTAAACTGGCAGCAAATTACTGCATGTTAGGTTTTTTAGAAGGACACAACCAGAGGAATTTAATTTATTGGAAGAAGTGCAAGGATTATAATAGTATATATTCTTGTCAGTACATTTTATACCAATGCTCTTAGACCTTTTCATTAAAACAGAAAAACAAAAACCCTACCATTAGGTAGAGAGGCTGAAGTTGCAAACAGTTCCATTTACTTCTTTCCTGCCCTTCACTTTGAGGATCTTACATGTAGAAATCCTGTTCTCATATTTGTTTGCAAGTTTTCTCTCTAGTGAAAAATATTTTATCATTCTGTCTATGGGGAATTAATTAAACAGAACGTGGAAAAATGTCATCTCCAAGGAGTCTTGCTGTCAGTACTCTCAGTAAATAGAGCACAGCCAAGGGACTCTACAGAGACCTGACCTAGAGTGGACTGAGACTGGCTTTAGAATTGGCCAGCCTCATAAAATAATTTTCTTGAGTTTTGAGCAACTCACATCATTGTTTTGTAGCCCTCTGACTTATAATACTGGATCTAATCATGTCACCATGATTTGTAGAAAATATTTTTTAAATATATGAAATAATTATCATCTGTAAGAAACTAGGTTATTAATCTCCTCTAAAAATAAGGTGATAGGATATAAATAAAATTTACAACTAACCCTTTAGGGGTGGTCCAATATTAAATTTTCCTTCAAATTCCTAGTCAAGGGCATCTGGGTGGCTCAGTTGGTAAGCATCTGACTTCAGCTCAGGTCATGAGTCCAGTGTCCTGAGATCAAGTACCAAATCAGGCTCCCTACTCAGTGGGAAGCCTGCTTCTCCCTCTCCTGTTCCCCCTGCTTGTGCTTTCTCTCTCTATATAGCAAACAAAAAAATCTTTTTTAAAAATTAAAAAAAAAGAAAGAAAGAAAGAAAGAAAAATAAATAAATAAATAAATAAAATCTCAGAAAGAAAGAAAGGAAGGAAGAAAAAGTCCTGGTCAATTTGTTGCATGAGAAGAATGTACTACCAGGATCAGAAAATGTTATTCCATTCCTGCCTCTGCCAATAGCTAGCTCTGTGATCATTGGTAACTACTTCACCCTTCAGTTTCCTCAAATATAAAAGTAGAGAGTTGGGCTAGATCAGGGAGGAAAAACACCTAATATGTGCCACAACTCCTGTCATTCTGTGTCCAGGGCAGACATTTTTTTTTTTTTTTTTTGAAGATTATTTATTTATTTATTTATTTGACAGACAGAGATCACAAATAGGCAGAGAGGCAGGCAGAGAGAGGGAGAGGAGGAAGCAGGCTCCCCGCTGAACGGAGAGCCCAGAGCAGGACTCAATTCTAGGACCCTGGGATCATGACCTGAGCCGAAGGCAGAGGCTTTAACCCACTGAGCCACCCAGGTGCTCCCAGGGCAGACATTATTAATCAACCACTGAAATTTTTCTACCAAACTGGGAAGCTGCTTCTGAATTCTCAACAAAGCACTGTAGAGTTGGTAATCAAAATAAAATATATTTGCCACCTTTGGGCCAGCTTTAAAGGTTCTTCTGATTCTGATATTATTCAGAGGCCAAAATGAGAATCTATGAAATAGCAAACGCCAAAAGACAAATACCATGGCAAATCTTTCTTTTCTTTTTCACATTCCAATCTCTGAGAGTGTTAAAGACTTTGCCTGAAAGTCCTGTCCATGAGGATACTTTGCTCTTCCATGATTGCATTCAGATTTTTGTTTGTCCAGAATGAACACAGTTTCATTTTTTTCTCTAATTCTAAAAATGCTTACTGTAAAAATTTGAGCAGTGCAGAAAAGTACAAAATAAAAGTGAAAATTATCTGATACCCAACACCGCTTATTACTATTTGGTAACTGATCTTCCAGACATAGCTCTATGTATAAGTATTTTTCTGTACTCTATTTTTTTTTAATATGGCAATGTTATGTATCATTCTGAAGCTATGGTTCTTAGTCTCTACTCAGTGTACTCACAGAACTCCATCTTTGTGTGGGGACTCCTATTCTGAGTGGAACTTTGCAAAGATAGCAGTAGATTGAAAGAGTAAAGCATCTTTAGACCCTTACCACAACCGCACTTAAAGATGTGGTCAAATTCTCCAGGCTCCACTCTGTAGATACAGAATGAAAAGATTTGCAAATCTTGTGGTTAAAATTCAATTTGAAAATGAAATGGACCCAGTGGCTCGGAAGAAAAGCAAGTGTTCCTCCTTTACCCCATACCCCACCTTCACTTTTTTTGCTTATTATTATAAAAGTAATATGCGTTTATTTAGGAAAATACAGACAAAAATGAGGGAAAAAAACACAAGTAATCTAATCAGAGTATTTGTGATTGGGGCACCTGGGCGGCTCAGTTGGGTAAGCATCTGCCTTCGGCTCAGGTCATGATCCCAGGGGCTCGACCTGATCCAAGGGTCCTGGGACAGAGCCCAACATCGGGCTCCCTCCTCAGCCAGGAGCCTGCTTCTCCCTCCCCCTCCTCTCTCCCACCATACTCTCTCTCAAATAAATATTTTTTTAAACAAAGGGTAATTATGACTAAGATTTTGGAGCATATATGTTCAGTCTTTTTTTTCCCTATGCATATATATTTATATATAAGTATCAACACATAATTCAAAAGCACTCTTTAAACTGGGTTTTTCTCTTCACTCACTGCATTGCAGTTTCTGCAGAGCATTGTTTCTATTATCAGCAGGAAACTGTACAAGTTAAAACTGGCTTTGGAGATATACAGCTCTTTGTATCAGTAGTTTGCATAGTGAGGTATGCACACCAAGGAATCAAGGTTATGGGTGTGTTTTGAAATTAATACACCGATTACTTTGAATACTGCTGTACAGAAATTCAGTTTATCCGCTGGCCACGCTGCTCCTGAAGTTCAAATTCCCTCAGCAGATATTCAGCAAGAATCTTACATAACTGGTAAAAATGAGGTCATTCCGAGGGCCAGAATTTCTATATGCATTTATATCTTCACCTATTATTGATGAAATGACTATGTTCCTTAGGGGTATTGTGATAAGAATATCTCATCATCCACCATCACCTATCTAATGGTATGATACTGATGTATGCTGTGAGAAGGTGACTTACTTTTTACGCAGCAACAAGTCTATATTATAGGAAAGATATCTTCCTCACTCACAGGGAAGTCAATTTGCTTCAAAGGGTTTGAGACTCTATTAAATTGCAAAATACCATCCCTATATGTGCTCCCAATGATAGTGAACAAACAAAAAAAGCAGCCAGGAGAAACCTTGCCTTTGATATTTAATGTATGCTGTTTTGTTATCTATTGCTGAGAAACAAGCCACCCCCAAAATTTAGTGGCTGAAAACAATTGATTATAATCTCTTGTAATTCTCTGGGCTGATTAGGCACAGCCAGGCAGTCTTCTACAGGTCTTGCTTGGAGTCTCTCATTGATGATGTCAGATAGCAGTTGGGGGCTGGAGTTCACTGAGGGCTTGACTAAGTGGGCTGGAAGGTTCCAAGATGGTTTTTTCACTCCATGTCTGGTGCTTTGGTTCACATAGCCTTCCTCTCCACCCGGAATCTCTTCCTCCAGGGTTTCTTTTTTTTTTTTTTTTTTTTTTTTTTTTTTTTTTTTTTTTTTTTTTTTTTTTTTTTTTAATTTTTTTAAGATTTTTTTTTTTTTCTTTATTTGTCAGAGAGAGCGAGAGAGCGAGAGAGCAAGCACAGGCAGGCAGAGAGGCAGGCAGAGGCAGAGGGAGAAGCAGGCTCCCTGCCGAGCAAGGAGCCCGATGTGGGACTCGATCCCAGGATGCTGGGATCATGACCTGAGCCGAAGGCAGCCACTTAACCGACTGAGCCACCCAGGCGTCCCTCCTCCAGGGTTTCTGATAGACTTCTTCCATGATGGCTGACTTCTTGTAAACAATCTAAAACTTTCAGGACTTTTTGGCTTGGGCAAAGACCTGGCATAGTATCAGCTTCACCCTCTTTCCATAAGTTAAAGCAACTCAGGGCCAGTCTTGATTCAATGTAGGGGGACTAAACAAGCATATCAATATGAGGAGGGGTGGTTCACCGAGTGCCGTTTTGGGAACCTAGTTACCCAATATCCTCCAACTGTATGCTGGACAAATTTAGAATTTTGACTTTAATTCCAAAAGATAGTTTCTGGCCCAAACACGGAGTACAATTAAAAAGAAAGTGAAGGGGCGCCTGGGTGGATCCGTGGGTTAAGCCTCTGCTTTTGGCTCAGGTCATGATCTCGGGGTCCTGGGATGGAGCCCCTCATCGGGCTCTCTGCTTAGCAGAGAGGCTGCTTCCCCTCTCTCTCTTCCTGCCTCTCCGCCTACTTGTGATCTCTAACAAATAAATAAATAAAATCTTTAAAAAATAATAAAATAGAAAGAAAGTGGAAAAAAAAGGGAAGGAATCTCAAGGTGATGAAGGATTTTGAAGCAGTAGGTGCTTTCATAGCCTTGTCAAACTTGGCAGATTAGATCACAGAGAAGAAGGTGAAATAAATGGGTCACTGCATCACCACTATCCAAACTTTGTGTACTCAGAAGACTTAAAATGCTTATTTTTTTTATGATAACTCTAGAACAAAGTATTATAATTCTGAAACATTTGAAGCATATTTGGAGGGTCATTTTTACATAGACCCTCCATATTTTACATAGCAGAGAATCCAGACATCAATGGAAATGTGCAAGATTTAGTAGCATGGGAAACAAATAGGAGGAAATTTTAACTATTAGCTAGAGGAGCAGGCAGTAAAGATTCCCATGGCACCAGGACAGAAGAAAACCAGCATTTTCTTTCTTTTTTTTTTTTAAGATTTTTAAAATTTATTTATTTATTTATTTATTTTTTAAAAAGATTTTATTTATTTATTTGACAGATGGAGATCACAGAGAAGCAGGCAGAGAGAGAGGAGGAAGCAGGCTCCCTGCTGAGCAGGGAGCCCGATGCGGGGCTCGATCCCAGGACCCTGGGATCGTGACCTGAGCTGAAGGCAGGCTTTAACCCACTGAGCCACCCAGGTGCCCCTAAGATTTTATTTATTTGACAGACAGAGATCACAAGTAGGCACGGGGGGGGGGGGGGGGGGGGGGGGGGGGGGGGGGAGAGAAGGAGGCTCCCCGCTGAGCAGAGAGCCAGATGTGCAGCTCGATCCCAGGACCCTGAGATCATGATCTGAGATGAAGGCAGAGGCTTTAACCCCCTGAGCCACCCAGGCGCCCCAAAACCAGCATTTTCTTTCCTGTTCCTCTGGAGCTTCTCGGTGCCTAGTATCTGTGCCCCCACAGCACAATAGGAGAGTTTACAGAACAATGAAGAGACCAGGTTCTCACATGAGGACAACGTCATTTCAGGGTCTACAAAGACTGGGAACTTCTTTGACATGGACGGTCTGAAACTAGGGTTCCCTTTTCTGGTGTGGAACCATTTAACACCAAGCAGCTTTCATTAATGTTTATTTTCTTTAACATGTTTAGACTGCTATCATATTATTCTCCTCCCTTTGAAAATATGTACTCTGGAGGTGCCTAAAATAATACACTCCCAGCAATTGCAATTTTGAAAAATAAGGTTATTTCATTCATTATACTCAATGGAAATTTGTTGCTTAACAAGGCAATACCAAATACTTTATAAACTCCTTGAGGGCAGCAACTGTGTCATATATGACTCTGGTATGTCCTACCTCCGGGGTTCATTGTCTACTTTTTCCCGTGGAGTAGTTTTAATAGGTAACTTGAATTGTTAAACAATATACTTCTGTGCCCTTCTTTGACGCAGAAATGTCTTTTCATTATGTCTCTGCTTGTTTCATGTCAGGTTCATTTTAAGTAATTGCTCCTAAGCTTGTTTTCAATGTTCAGATCATTTTGCCGGCTTTTCAAATAACAGCTGAAAAGGTTTAATTCAAGTTGAAGACGTTTCCTTCAATTACAAGCAATTAATTTAGGCTTTATTTGCCTCAAGGAATATTTGAACATATAAATTTACAGATAAATCCTGGGAGTGTCAAATTACGCAACCAAGAAAAGGTAAGTTCTTTGCAGTTTTGGGGGGGCGTTGATCTGCAATAGTCAGGCTTTTTTTTTTTCTCCTCCCAGGTTCTTGAATGAAATAGTAAAACTTCTAACAACACTGTCTACTTCACCCAGCTTTGCATAATTCCAAGAAACTAGAAACTTAAAGAAAGATTGTTCTTAAAGAGTTAGAAAGATTGTTGATGCATAAGAGAAAACAAAACCATTTATCTCTTCTCTCTTAAGATTTCACAATATTCCTGTTTTCAAATCATTAAAGTTTTTTCGTGGACAATGATTACTTTTTAAATAATCGCTTTTAATGTAAAGGTAATACGTATTCATTGTAGACTTAAAATTTACTTAAAGTAACGAGAAAGGTAAAAATCATTCGTGATGTTACTACTGTTTTGTTGAACTATTTTTTTTCCTAGACACCGTATGTTTTTACAGGACAGATCCATACTACCCAAACTATTTTATAATTTGGTCTTTCTTATTCTTATTTTTAAAATTTTACGCTGGGTACGTGAAAGAAACTTGTAGAGATTATGGCATGTTGTAGTACTGCAGTGTTCAAAGACGCCATCTGTAGTGTGGTGTGTGCGCTCTGGTGGGAAGAGAAAACTCTTGCAGGGCCATACTGACCACTCTCCCGACCCAAAGAGACCTCCCCGTTTGCCCTTGGCGATCTGGGCCTAGCGGGAGTGCCAGGGCGGGGGAGTAAGCAGAGGGCGTTCAGGGTGACTGCGAGCACGAGATCCCCGCGCGGTCTATATCTGCCCTGGGCGAGTCCCGCTGGCCCCCGCTCCGGAGGGGACCGAAGGCGAGAGGGCAGTCCGCGTTGCGCAGGGCCTGGGTCCAAACCTCTAGCCCCCGCCCCCAGGGCTGGCGCCACTCTCGAGCGGTGGAGTGAGATAAAGCCCGGCAAGGTTCTGCATTTCCAAATCTGGGAGGCGCAACTCGGATACCGGCGCCTCTGCCGGGTCTCTAGGCGTGTTTGTTCCAACTGTTTAAACTGTTTCAAAGCGCCCGAATCCGAGCGACCTTCGGCAAACAACTTTTAATCTCGCGGGCCGAGAGCCTAGGTTTTATTTGCGGGGGGAGGAGGGGGTGGGCTCAGGGAGCAGGGAGCTAATACAATCCTCTTCCGGGCAGCCCGCCCGCCGGTGGCCATCCATGGCTGCCCCCGGCCACCCACGGCCGCCCCCAGGGACACACCCCGCCACCCTCAGCCAGCGAGCTTCTTGCGTCAGCTGGAGCGGGGGTGGGGGATTTTCGGAAGCTCGGCCCACGCGGCCAGCCCGGGAAGGAAGGACCCGGGCTCTCGCCCCGCCCTCGGGGGGCGGGAGGCGGAGCGGGGCAACATCCCGGCTGGCCACTCGGGCAGTGTCGCGGACTAGCGAGTGCCGCGAACTGGCGAGTGCCGGGGATCCTGGAGGAGCTACCGCCGCCGCTGCTACCGCCGCCGCCGCCCGGTCCGCGCCGCGCCTCGGCAGCTGGGACACAGCCGCCGTCGGGGAGCGCCAGAGCACGGTCACGAGCTCATCATGATGGACTTGGAGCTGCCGCCGCCCGGACTGCCGTCCCAGCAGGTGCCGCCCAGACCCTGGGAGCCCCGCGGTGGTGCCCGGACGGGGGTAGGGGAGTGAGGGAGCCGCGGACCGGGCGGGGACAGCCGCAGCCAGCGTTTCCCGTCTACCGCCGGAGTCCGGACTGCAGCGGCCGCACAGTAGAGCCGCTGCGTTTGCGCCGGGCCCGGGTTGGGAGAGGAGCGAGACCTCCGATGGCCACGAGGACCCAAGGGGCAGCGAGGGGAGTGGGGGGTGCGGCCCCCGAGGATGGCTGGGTGGAGGTCTGGAGGCTTCGTTCTCGGCTATCCGCATCCCCAGCTTCCGGAGCTGGGACTCCGGAGCCCCAGCTGGCCCCCGGAGTTAGAGGTGGCCGTGCTGGAGGAGGGGGCGGACGCTGGCGGTCTGAGCCGGCGCGGCCCGGCCCTTCCGGGGCTGCGCTGCTCCTCCGCCTCGGAGCCGGCAAAAATGTGCCTAGTCACGGGGCCGCTCTCGGGGGAGTTGAGGTCTCCTCCGGTCTGGGACCCGGAGCCCCTGCTCTGCCGCCGCCCCCATCCACGGCCTCCGTGGGAGCGGACTGTGGCGCTGCGCGCCCACCCGCTGAGCCGTCTAAGGGCGCTCCTTTCCAGAGTAATCCGTCGGTCTGTTCGTCGGATCGCTGGAAGGCAGCCTAGCGAGAAAGCCCAGCCCCCAGGGTGGGGGAGGGAAGAGGTCACGAAGTGCTGGGCGCGCTCTGATGCCCCGACGTGCGGCGGCCTTAGCGGCCCTGAGCGCTCTCTCGCGTAGTGGGAAAAGTTCGGACTCGAAGATCGGAGGTCATCCTCTGCCAACCGGCCCGTAATAGGGGGCGAGGCGGCGGACTGAAGTCGGATACCGCCGCGCCCCAGCTCGATCCCCGCGCGGTGCCTCCCAGTGGCGCATGCCGCGTGCGTGGACTCGGCCTACATGAGAGTGGCCGGTTGGCTGTCACGGCGGCCCTTGGTTGGCCCTTTCCTGCTTTATAGCGTGCAAACCTTGCCGCGCCAGGGCCAAGGGACAAGTTGGAGCTGTTGATCTGTTGCGCAATTGTTATTTTCCCCAGGGCGGCTTTGTCTTTGGATTTAACGTTTCAGAATTGCAATTACAAAATGTGTAAAGCAGGATATTCTGTTCTGTGCTGTCAAGGGTAAGAGTTTCGAGTGTAGATTAGAATTTCTCTTGATTTTAGGTTGTTAGTATAATTTCTGCTATCATTAAACTATTTCTTCCTTGGATGCTTTATATAGTTTTTCTGTTTTTTAAGAATTTGCCTCATTCTTAGCATGTTGCTTCTTTCGCTAAGGCAGAGGGAAGGGACACTTGTGTTTCATAATGTTTTGCTAACAAGTTTTGTAAATTGTTGTAAAAGTGAAAACAAGTTTCTGTTCATACTTTGTAGGGACTTTTAAAGGAGTAGATATTTATACTTAAAACTTTTTTTGGTAATTGGTTCCTTAGGAAAAAATACTTGGTTCAAGGAAATGTGTAACGTAAAAAGTACAGTAAGAGCGTATGTTTATATTCTTATATGTGAAGTTTTACACTTAACTTGAAGATTTAAAGTAAGATTTTAAGTTATTGATAATTTATTAATTGTGCTTTTTTTTGTTGTTTGAAGCTGTTTACCTTGAACTTTCTCCCAGTAATGATTAGGATCGTATTCCCCCAGCTCCCACTAGTATGAAGTAAATTGTGCTTTTCAATTTAGCTGCTATTCAACAGTAATTTATACAGTTGTATAGCCATTTATATAGTAATCTTCATGATCAAAGGATATGAGGCTAATGGACTTTTGCTTTTCTAAACTGCAGCCTAGAGTCCTCTGTTATTTTTAAATAATAATGGTAAAGAACTGTGTAATTTAATATTCCATGCATACAAAAGCTCATAAAGCATGTGTACTGCTTTCTCTTTTTAAAAATGAATATACAGGGACGCCTGGGTGGCTCAGTTGGTTAAGCAGCTGCCTTCGGCTCAGGTCATGATCCCAGTGTCCTGGGATCGAGTCCCACATCGGGCTCCTTGCTCGGCGGGGAGCCTGCTTCTCCCTCTGCCTCTGCCTGCCACTCTGTCTGCCTGTGCTTGCTCATTTTCTCTCTCTCTCTCTCTCTGACAAATAAATAAATAAAATCTTTAAAAAAAATAAATAATAAAAATGAATATACAGTTTTATTTGATAAGATAACTACTTTTCCACCTTTAATCAGACATAATTTTCATATCTGAAGGCTATGAAAAAAATGGAGTAAAATTTAGAATCTGTTTGATCTTAAATAATTTTTGGTATTCTGGAAAGATTTCAACAGAGTCAAAAATGGATTCTGACCTCTGTCAAAGAAATTGCAGGTGTGAGATGGCACTAGGATACAATTTCTCATCCTGTGTGTGGAGATGTTGATAAACAGGGTAGTAAGGAGAGCCTTAGATTCTGTATTTCTGTTAAGTGGAAGGAACCATCCATTACCCTTTCCAAGGGTGTCTTGGGGAGATAAAGTACTTTTATATAAGAAGTGATGAAGTTGATCTTGGACTAGACTGATAAGATTATTTTTAAAAAGAAAAACAGGACAGGCCCTTCATCTGAATGAATGTTGAGCAAAGAACACCTTGACTTTTTTAGATACGACTTTTTAGACTTTTGAGAGATTATGAAAGCCGCATGTTGGAGAATAACTACACAATTCACAATAGTTTTTCTGCATTAAAAATAACTTGGGCCTTTTGGCATCTTTCTTTCTCGTTAACTGGGTTTTTATAAACAATGCTGGAAAAAAGAACTCCTGTCTTTAAGATTACCAGGATGAGTTGAAAGCCAAATAGATATTTTTTTTTAATACTTACTTTCGTTCAGGATGAAATATCCTTCAGAGCTATATAGAAAAGAACCCCTCTGTGGACTGTAAGCACATTTTTCTGGGAATTGCCTACCTACTGGCTGGGCATAATTTAAAGGGGGTTTTGCATAAATAATATTTTCTCTTTATTTTTTCCTTGATCTGGGATTAATTTTTCAGTGCAAACTCCTGGGTGCAGGAAGAATTTGGCATTAAGATGATACTAGATGAATTATTGGGCACTTCTTGCGTGCCAGGCGCTGCAATAATTGCTTCACATGCATAATTCTGCACTAACCCATGGGAAATACTATTATCTCAAGTTTCCAGGGGGAGTTAAGGGGCCAGGAGTCCTACTTAAAGTGCCCCAACTATTTTTTTTAATTAATTCATCTGTTTATTTAAGTAATCCCTGCTCCCAGTGTGGGGCTCAAACTCATGATCCTGATATCAAGAGTCACACGCTCCTCTGACTGAGCCAGCCAGACACCAGAGGTGCCCCAACTATTATTGAGTGGTGAAGATGGGAATCAAAC